>JBBPBS010001130.1:10442128-10515483 GCA_037974835.1 Cicer judaicum
AAAAAAAAAGGATAACATTGTTGACATTTTAAAATATAAAAGATTAAATTGTCACCTAAAATTAAAATAAAAGACCAAATTAAAAAAAAATATAAAAGACTAATACGTTAACTGAAATTAAGTTAAGGGACTATGAATGTATTTAACCTAAATTATTTATTGAATAAAACATATATTTTTTTTATTAAACAATGATAATCATTTGTTCAAATTATTACAAATTATATTGATTAACATTGTAAGACCCATCATCATTTATCTAGAATATGATAATTGGATCCATACACCTTAATAAAACAGAAGTAATTAACAATGAATAATAAATCAAAATCACCATTATAACTGAAAACTACATTCAGAAATATAGTTTACAACATGTTTAGTAGATTCATAAAATATTACATCTTGAAATCAAACTACGATTGTCTGATTACATCATAAGACAAAAAAACAAAAACAAAAACTAGAAAAAAAATCCAATTCTAAGTCCAAGAGTTTAGAACTGATCTTCTGATGCAATTTTCATGTCTCATGTTCCTCCAGCTGCTAAAAAAAAATAATAATAATTGGGATGAGATAAAATATCTCAGTGAGCTCTATAAATAAGAGGAAAACAATTTCAAAGAGTTTTTTTCATAAAAGTGTATAAAACATACAAAAGTAGTTATACATCTCAAGAAAAAAATAATAATCATTAATATTATTATTATTATACATGTCTATTTATATATATATATATATTATTATTATTCTGAACAACATATGCGTGACCTCAAATCTTTTCCTTTGGAATAAGGAAAAAGTCGCCCAATATCTTAGTGTGGGTCACCAAGATATTGAGTCCTGATTGGTAAAGGTGGTCTGGCCAAACCCCAATCAACGTCTGATTGTTCTCCTTTACCTATTATTCCATGCCTGAAATAACCTAAATGTCCCACCGTGAATAAGGCTATGCATGCTCTGATCAATGATATTGTACAAAACTTACATGTTTTGTATGAAATGCACTTATTATATCTTATATAAAATGCATCATTCATCCACAACAATTTTCAATAAATTAAGCGATATGCTTAAACTCATAATAATTAAATCTTAAGTCCTTAATTCAGAACGTAAATCCATAATCAGAAAATAGAAAACAATATTAGAGTCATGAAAATAGTAACAACTTTCTAACAATTAATAACTCAAGCATAATAAAAGTTATATATATATTCATATATAAATAATGAAGCCATTCAAATTTCTTAAGAGTTTTATTCATTCTTGCAAATCACACAGTAGAATATATTCAGCACAATGGTCACTAATAATTATTGATGAAGGGTTAAATTACTTTAGAAAATTCCCAAAAATTTCCTTGAAAGCTAACTCAATTAAGAGCATAATGCAATTGATCTCATTTCAAAATAGGAAACTTATAATTTAGGAAAAATCACACACTAAAACTAATTTACACACGCTACAGAAAGCCTCCATCACAAAAATCATTAATAATTATTGAAAAATGGTCGAATGATAATATAAAATTTTGAAACTTTTACTGAAAGTAGGTAACTCACCTATAAACACAACATAGTTGGTCTCATCATAAAATTCGAAATTAATAATTCATGAAAAATCTGATTCTAAGACTTGTTTACATAGTTTTGTTTTTATTTAGAAAATCAAACTTAAATACAACAATTCTCCTGCAATAGTTCTCGCAGTATTTTCATCAAACACCTCTCATGCATTGAATATTTGGGATAAAAATAGAATTTTCTCTCCACTAGTAAATAAAACCATATATTTTAAATACATGCACTTAAAATCATCATTCTAACCGAAATTAAGGTAACATAACACAATTTCACAAACACATATCAGAGGCAACAACAGCAGTAACGAGCATAATAAATCGTGCTCGACAAGCATAATCACCTTAAATATAGTGATACACATATAATTAAAATTTTCCTAATACCTAATTCATTCACAAACATCACAACCATAAACAATAGTCTACGTTCTAACTTATTTTCAACAACTTCAGAAAATGAAATCCCTAATAATAACAACAACAAAAAAATAAAACCCTTTGATAAAAGAACTCACAGGTTGTGACAAGGAAGAAGATGAGATTCTGATTAACTTGGTTGATGAGCTCCCCTTTTTCTTGAATTGTCACTTTAATTCAAATTCTTCAATTTTGAATTATCATCCTTCCATGTTGAAGCTGATTAGTTACAAATTGAGAAATGTAAAGTTAAAAAAATGGGTTTGAGGACCTTTATCAAGCTTTTGGGTTTAGTGATTTGAAAAAAATGAAAGAAGATGGGAGATTGAAGAATGGAAGGATGAAGTGTTTACGGCAACGCAGAAGAACCCCCTGTTGTTTCTGAAAAACACGATATATTAGAGAGAGATTGGAGAGGTAGAATAAAAATTACGCCATTGCCCTTCATTTGTCCAAATATTACAATAATGCCTTTTTTTTAACAAATAAATAAATTATTTTATTTTTAAAATTAATAATTTTAAACATTAACTTTTATGTTTAACAAAACAAAATAGGTAGGTTTTACAAACATTATTATATTTTAAAATTATTAAAGCAAAAAACAATGAATATGTGAATAAATTTATAATATTTAAATTAATAGTATAAAACGGAAAAATATTTAAAAACGTGGTAAAATTTACAAATATAATATAATTGAAAAAGAAAAAAAAAATTAAATTGTTTTTTATTTATTTTAATTTTCAATATAATATTCTTTTGATCTTACAGTTAGTGTTACTTTTGCTTATTTTATGCATATTAAAAAATAATAACTAAAAGTCAAACAAAGAGAATACTCATTTGATCACTATTATAAATAAATATAAAGTAGAATTAACATTTTTGAAATAGTATACTTTAGTAATAATTAAAAGGTAAAATAAGAGAAAAAATAATTAAAATTATATTAAAATATTTTAATACTTCAGAATTTATTTTTCAAAGACTTCTATTATAAAAAAATATATCTAAAATTTTGATAGTATTTGAATAAATTATTGATTTATTTTGATTTTATAGAGACAATCCTATTGTCAAAAAATATTTTGAGGGTTAAATATTAGGGAGAAAATTTATAAAGATAAAAAATAAATTTTAAAATTTATAAAGAGTAAAATTATGTTTAATCGTTATCATTATTTTAAAATGATTTTGTTACTAGACGAGACAAAAGATAAGTAGTGTGCAAAATTATTAGAAAAAAAAAAAACAAAAAACTAAAGGGTAAGTTTGGTTTAATGGAGGTGAAGGGAGATAAGAAGTAATATTTTAAAGGAGGGAAGAGGATGAGATATAAAAACATGCAGTTGTGTTTCGTTCAAGAGAATAAATTTTAAATTGTTTTTAAGTTAAAAAAATGCTAACATGTATTATAAGAGCACATGTTAAAAATGTAAAAATATTATTTTGAGATTTGATTTTTTTCAATCTTTGACTGGTCAATGATTTTTTTCAACAATTTTTTTCTACTTTTGATATTCTAAACAAGTGCCTTAAGAGCACACGTGCCATTGACCTGTTCCTTTCTCTTTTCTCCCTTCCCCCTTAAAATTGAGCTAAACACACATTCTTTAAGATATTTCCTCCTCCCTTCCAACTCGGGGTGTTCACTAGTATGGGTCATACGATGAATTCGATCACCAAAAAGTAAATTAATTCACATTTTTATCCGACTTATTTAAGTTAATGTTCGAATCGTTTAAACTTAATAATATTTGGTTCAGAAAGCAAATTTAACATTTTAATTTTACAAACTCAATTATTATTATTATTATTATTATTATTATTATTATTATTATTATTATTATTATTATTATTATTATTATTGACATACATTTATAATTTAGTTGTTGTACTTAATTTAATAAATATATTTTAAATATTAAATGTGTGTCATAACAAAACTTTGTGGTTATAATAAGTTCAAGTATTAAAATTTAAGTATAAACATTACTTAATAATTAAAAAAAAATAGCAAGATTGTACATTACGAAGTCAATCCAATTAGATTCATTTGATTTGAGTTTTATGTAAATATTTTGAATTGAACATTAAACTGAGTTCAAATAAAATTAATCAAATTAAATATTAAATTTTGTCAAAATTAAACCAACTGAGTTGTGTCCATACTATCTCTAGTCAAATAAAAATCATGTAATGAAATTTTTATTTTTGAATATATAATTAATATTTTTTTACGCTACCAAAAAAATATAATAAAATCAATTTTTTTTTTATAGAATAAAATCAATACTTTGCTAATAAATTTTTAATCATGTATTGAATATTGAGAAGAAACTTTAACTAAGAAATGCTAATATTATTAAGTTTCACGCCTGTTTTAAGTTTAAATCCAAAATATTACAGTTTTGTGAGTTAATTATTGTAAAATTTATTATCTTTTTTAAAAATAAAACAAATTAAATTTATTTATATATAGTACTTAAGAATTAGAAAAATATAACAACATTGTGGATTATGAATTCAACCCAACCATTTATAATTAAATTGGGTTGGTTCAAGTTTCGTATAAGAATCGTAGATTAATAAAATTAATTAATTAATTAAGATATGCATGTAGATTTCTACCTCCAACCAAAAACGTCCCAAAAGCCCAGAGATGCGAATCATGCAATGAATAATTAATATTTTTTAGGTCTGAATAATTAATATTTGTTTAGGCTGGCAAAAAAATCTAATAAAAACAATACTTTGTTTATTAGTAAATTTTAACCATGTATTGAGCGTAAAGAAGAAATAGAAAAGTGACAATGGTGCTAGTGTAGTGGGGTTTGGATGAATCATTTATACGTCTTGCCTTCGTCCTTTTCAACCAGCTGCAGGTAACATATAATAAAATTGTATGTTATTGGAACACAGCTTTTAATATGCTGTCATTTTTGTTTCTTTAAAAAAAATTATTTTTTAATTTTGTAAAAATAAATTTTAAAAAAAATATTTTAATACAACATGCATATTTATATTATAACTATTTTAAAAACTTTATTAAAATACATTTTTAATGATATTTATGTAGCTAAATATTACTAGAAGGGGGATTGAATAAGAATTTTGCTGTTTAAAAATAATTTTCACGTGTTTTAAAAACTTTCATCTCAGAGAGGATTGTAGATCCGAGGATGGTTATTCAAACTTTAACTTAGAGCTGAGCAAAGAAAGAAAAAATGTAAAGAGTAAGATACACAACTTTTATATGGTTCACCCAATGAAGGCTACGTCTAATCCTCACACACTTGTGAGATTTCACTAATGTTCAAACTTATCAACCTCTTGATGATTACACTTTGTGTATTCTTTAGCCTCACCAAGCTTACAATCAAGTTTCAACTATTTTCAAGTGTACCTCACGTGGAAATTACAAAGTGATATGAATGTCATTGTTTCTCTTTTCTTAAAAACTTTCTAAAAAGATATTTAAAAGATCTAATGTAAGATTATAGAAAGTATGAAGAGAAGATGAATATTGCTCTTGATAGCTTTAAGATACTTGATCTTTTTATGCAATGTTGTTGTGTATTTTGTGATGAAGAGTTAGTTGCCTTTTATAGAAGTCTTATGATGTTCCTTCCATGTGTCAAACTCTTTATAACCGTTGGAAAGTCAATTCAAAAAGCCCAAGGTCTTTCATTGTATTTACATAACTAGGCATGGCAACGGGGCGGGGCGGGGTCTCGGGTTTCCCCGCTCATCCCCGCCCGCACCCGCACCCACTCATATATATAAAATTATAAATTTAAAAATCATATTTATTATTAGAAAATATATATTATTAAATAATAATAACATTTAAAATATTTTATATAAAGAAAATTATAATTTTTAATATTTTAAAAAATTTTAAATATATTAAATATGTATATGTATATAAAATTTACATAATTACAATAATAATACTTGCGGGGCAGGTTCGGGTGCGGGTGCGGGGTGGATATCACCACCCCCAAACCTGCCCCCGAATTTTAATGTCGGGGAAAATCCGCATCCAATTAAAGCGGGTTTTCCCCGCCCAAATCAAACGGGTTCAGGTGGATATCCGTAGGTGTGGATTTTATTGTCATCCCTATACAAAACTGTCATCTAGCTATCCTTGGACTGACTCAGTCCATCCTCAAGCAGGAGGATCAACTCCTAGGAACTTGATCTTGAGTTGTCCTTTTCTTTTCTTATTCTTCAAGACATGTAAGGCTATATTATTGACTTTGTGAGCTGCAACCTTTTTGAAAGTTGAAGGGCTAGGTCGTTTTTAACTTTTGAGAGTGATGTTGACAATAAAGAAGCATCCTCTTACATAGGGCTGCCATCCTCTAGCACGTGGTTCATAATTCCTTTCTTCAAGACATGTGAAGGTTTCTATTTTTAGCTTATTTTTAGTTGCCTTTCTATAGATTGATTCTACATTATTTTCATTCATACAAGAATGATATATAGGTCCACTTTTAGCCTTTGCACATGATATAGGATGGGTTGCTTTCAACATTTGAGAATGATGTAGACTTTATAGAACCGTCCTCCAATATAGTACTGCCATCCTCTTACCTTGTACTGGTCATCCTCATACCTATTCTTTTGACCTTATGACTTCTTATATCAAATGATTTATTTATTCATTCTTTAATATTGTCGTGCCTATCTTTAATGAATAAAAAATATTTGTTTTGGTGAGAATGAGTATTATACAGATTTGAAGTTTCATCTTCTTCTCGAGGTCATCCTCAGGAGTTTCAATCCTTGAGATTTGAATAAGATTTTTCTCCTTTTTGCTTTAATGATTAATAACTTGTTTTCTTATATGAATTCTCTCAAAAATACATATTAATCATTAACCACAATTATAATCTCTTAAGTAATTTTGTTATTATTAAAATTATTTGAGATATTTTGTCTCAATAATATTATCTCATTAATCAGTATTAATCACTTTAAAATACTTCTTTAATCATTAAACTGTTATATTCTGAAGGGTTAATATTTTATATTTTAATAATTAATGAGATATATTTTAAATAAATAGTTTATTATATATATATATATATATATATATATTAGTGGTTAAAGAAATATTCAAAATATTTAATGGTATTAACTTGTGTGTGTGTCGTAAAAAAGTATTTAAATAATTAAAAAAATTGAAAAATAGTAAAATAAAATTTCAAAAAAAATACTATTCACCATGTAAATACAATAAAATTTATATACATGTCAAGTATTCTTTTAACTATTTACGTTCAAATAAAATTTTTCTATAATAAATAATTGTTTGACATCTAATTTTGTCTATTACTTTAAGATTTTTAATAAATATATAAAAAATTAATAAATAATAATAATAATAATAAAAATAAATAGATAGACCTTTAAATTTTAGAAAATCAGGAATCTGTTTGGTTTCTGTTTGCCTCTGATTCCTTTTCAGAAATTTACACTATTTTCTAAAATTAAAAAAATAAAAATAAAAAAGTAGTAAAAGTATGCGTCGCCGACTCATAAATATGCTCTTGAATTTGTATCCTTCACAGTTTGGAAACATAAAAAAATATTTTCTTAAAATAAAACGATACAAATCAATATACAACACATCACTCCTATTATTATTATTATTATTATTATTATTATTATTATTATTATTAGATTATTGTTATTATTATTATTATTGTTATTATTTTTATTATTATTATTATTATTATTATTATTATTATTATCATTATTACTATTATTATCACTATTATGTTAATTTATTTTTTGATATATATATATATAAAGTAAAATGAACGATAAAATCGATCAACATATAAATATTTTCTATCCAGAAAGAACTACGTGTGTTTTGATTTGCTTATTACACATGGAGATACATAAGAGCAAGGTTTTTTCCTTGTCAATTCAAATTAATAAAAAAAATATTTTTCCTTTTTATACTAATGCAAATAATTTATTTATTATTTTTTAGAGGTAAAATAATTAATATGTATACAATTAATTATAAGGTAACCATTTTAAAGGACGATATATGGTAATATTATTTTTCCTATTCGTAATCGACTCCCGAATCCATTTTTTTTGGTTCAAGAACTTTACTTTAGATTTTATCTAATTTTTCCTTTTAAAAAAATAAAATTAGTGGCGTCTTCTTTTTTCGCGGACAAACCGGATGCGATAACTAGTGACTTCACTGGGGACTTTTGAGAGTCAAACCCAATCTAATTAATTTTGTATAGTTATTTTATTATTTATTATTTTATTAATATCACCCCTATTTGTTTTATTTTTTTATTTTTTATTTTGTTATATTGTGAATATAATTATATGTATTTTGTCAATTTAGTTTCATTGTGATGATTTTTTTATTTTATTTTATTTATTTTTCTACACACTACCCTAACATGACCCACACACTTATGAGTGAACTCTATATCCGAGCTGAGTGCAAATCTAAGATAAGTTAGAAACTGTGTAATGACAATCTTTTGGATGTACATCATGTTTGGTTGTCATGAAAGTATCACCTAGAGTTGACATTTTCTAGAATATTTCCATTTTAATAGTTTACCTATTAATTGATTTAATATTTTAGAATTAAGTTGTGTGCTCTAGGAGTCAATTTAGAACTATAAAGTCACATATAGTAAAGATTCACAAAAAAAAAAAAAAAACCATCAAATAAGAAAGAACCATGTAGGGCACATGTATATATGAAAACAAAAATACCCTATCTAAATCTCATATTCATCATAATGCATGTTTCATCTTTTATTTATTTTACAACATGTTTTTCTTTTTCTCTTTATTTATTTATAAAAATAATTGCATATTAGGAACTAGTAAAATGTTTCAATTAAATGCATAATCATTGCATTCATTTTTTTACATTCTCATAATATTTTCTTTAAAAAAAAATGAAATAAAGAAAGCAAAAAAAGTATGATGTTACCCTTCCCAAACATGTTCTCAGGCTAACATCATAGATGAATTCAAGCAAACAAATATTATATTAATCAACTATAGACCATACGGCTAAAAATTTGAAAATTTTGCAAACCCTTGATACTTGAAATAATGAGAATACTGCATGAAAAAGGTATACCACAAAGAACTCATGTTTACCCCTTGATTTCTTAAGTCTAATTTTTTTTCTTTACCTTTTAGTATACTTTTTGGTCTACTTCAAGTCACTTGTCCACATGATTTGTACTTGATACTAATGAGATTCATCTTCGTCCTCCACCCCCTACTTATGGGTCATGGATATACTCTTTTGGTTTTTCGCCATAGGTTAATATCTAGAAGTTTGGTCGTCTATGTTGAACTTTCATCACTATCTCTTATTACCTTGATGCCATAAAAAAATTCATCAATCCAAAAAAAAAAGTCACATCTTGTATGAACATTTAAGGACAATTGAAAAAAACCTCAACTAAACCTTATGTTGAAAATATTGACGATGTTGCATATAGTTTCTGAGTTTATCCAAGGGGCAAAATCAACAATAAAGATATTATCACATTCTTCTGTGAATTTTAATTTGATTATGAAGCACTGATAATATTTCTAAGTATAAAGTCTTATGATACATTATTATATTGACACACTCTTGTTTCCTTAATATTATGAATATCGATAAATGCATTTTGTTGTCTCTTCCTTTCCATCCCTCATATATTTAACCATTTCTTATCCAATATTATTTGTCTTTCTCTTATTCTAACCATGTACCATACATATTTGGAAGTAGTTCATTCATAAATAAGTTTTCTAAAATTTCATTACATTATTTCAATCATGCTATTAATTCCAATGAAGGGGATGAGAACGATAAAATAAAATCCATGATTTGGACGAACCTCAATATGTTGGGACATGTAGTTAATGCCATGTTAATCCCTTAGAAAGGTCGTTTTATCTTTATCATTATCTAATAGTACTTTGAATATGTCAATCACATGGAGGAATTTGAAGTTTGTACCATGACTATTCTAGCCGCCTACAAATCAAAAGTGAAATGTTGAATGCATATGGGGATTTGACCTAATCACCAACCAGTTGAATCAAGAATGTAAAATGTGGGATAAGAAGATGAACATTTACATGTACATATTAGACAAATGTCTAAAAATTTGATGTCATTTTTTATCATGCCCCACAACAATATAATCAACTAGCTGACGTTCTAGCTATTTTATCTTCAATGTTATAAGTAAGTCATGATGAAGAATAAGCACTCACAAGAATGAAAGTCACGACCATCCTACTTAATATCAAATGTAAAAGAAAAGCTAGATAAAAAATTCTTGTACCAAATATTATCTCATAATAATGGAACACCCTCCATGAGAATCAAACTATAATTGGAGCACCCTTTTTATTCTTATCATATAGAATAAAGGCAATGCGACCCATTCAAAAAAAAATCCCCTTATCAAGAGTAATGATCTATGTTGATCAGTTGAATTGAATTCAAGAAAAATATTGACTGCTCCATGTCAAGGATAATTATTTCAAAAGATCTTAAAAGAAAAATATATGAACTTCGGAGCTTCAAAAGAAAGAGTTAGCACTCAAGAAGATTGCACACATCTAAAAGAACTAGCAAGATAAGTGAACTTCTAACTATATATATGAGCCCTCAATATCCTAAAAAAGTACATTCAAGTGTGGCTTTGATCCACACCAATATGGATCAAGAAGACTTATCACTACTTGCACACATTGATGCTTCAAAAAGTATTACATCTAAATAAAGACCCGCTAGGTTGAAAATCCAAAAATAAGACCTAGGCAAAAATTAGGGTGCAAAATCATAATAATAATAAATATCCGCTAGGTTGAGAATCTGAAAGGGCAACCTATGCAAAACTTAGGGTACAAAAAATGAATAAAAATTTGCTTAGTTGAAAACCCGAAAGGGCGACCTTGAAAAAAATGAGGGTGCAAAAATTAATGAAGACTTGGTAAATTGAACACCCAAAAAGATGGCCTAGGAAAAAGTTAGAAAAAAGCCCATTAGGTTGAAAACCCGAAAGGGCAATCTAAGCAAAAATTAGGGCCACAAAAAAAATAATATAGAATGAAAGATGATCACTAGTTTGAGAATCTAAATAAGGATGACCAAAGAATATAGCTTACATACACATATCAAAGTCGAAGCTAAACATATTTTGAAAGGCTGTGAGTATAAGATTGGAGCAAATCATACCTTCCAAAGTAGATTAAAAACATGATTCAAATTGTGGCATCAGCTAGTAACACACTTCTTTTATGAAAAAAATAATAACAAATTGGGCCATTTACTCATATGAGATCACCTTATCTTCTTTTCTTCCTATGAATTTTTTTTGTACCATAGATTTTCTCATTAAATATCATTATCTGAACCTTCCTTCACTACTTTCTTGTGTTATAAATCTTTTTTTGTCAAAATGCATTTTTATGATAATCATATGTTGGGGCACATAATATGTGAATGTCAAGAGGCCAAACTAGTATGATGTATTTACATGTAAGGAAGAGGCAACTAAAGATCATGTCAATGATGCAACAAAAAAACTTTTTAAAGATCAAAAGGACAATCACCACCATTTATTTGAAGTGGTGCACATTTTTCATCCATGAATCAAGGATCATGTTTATAAAAAGGTGAAAGAAATAAAAAAAAATAAAAAAAGTTGATTAAAAAAAATAAAAATGAAGGAAAATGTTCATTCATTAGATGTATTCATGACATTTTATATTTAGTGGTTAAATTTAAAATTGAGACACTAACCCACACCCTATTATTTAAGAGACGGGGCATTTACCCGCATCCTCTTATTTAAGAGCAGAGATGACTAACCCTCATCCTCTAATTTAGGAGCTGGGATGACTAGCCTTTAGCCTCTGATTTAAGAGTTAGGCCGCCTACACAAAATTTTTGTTGATATATTTGCTGATGAATTCTGAGTCCTATAGGATGCTATTACTGAAAATACTAAATGAAGTCCATGTCACTCAAGATATCACTTTTGAAAAACTTAGAGGCATCGTAAATAAAATTACTACTAATAGTCACCTAACCTTCATAGATGACAAACTTCCCGCCGAAGAAAGAGGCCATAACAAAGCGTTGCACATATAAGTAATGTGCCTCAATCATATGATATCAAGAGTCCTTGTTAAAGCTTTCAATGGGAGTCATAGAGAAATGATGGGATAAATTGAACTCCCAATTCAAATAGGCTTGGTCACTTTTGAAATCACGTTTCATTTGATAGATATCGTATCCGCCTATAGCTACTTCTTGAGGAGACCATTGATCCATTCTGTTGGTGTGGGGCCATCAACCCTACTTCAAAAGCTAATGTATATGGTATATGACCAACTAATAATCGTGTCAGAAGAGGAAGACTCGTCGGTGAGTAAGTTTTCCAGCACACATACGTTGAAACGATATAATAAGCTCTAGAGACCGCCTTCGAAACACTAGAAATCGTGGACACCACTTACGTCCAGACGACAAAAATAGAATCACATCTATCAAACCCAACTATTATGGTGGTTAGATTCATGTTAAGCATAGGGCATCATACATGGCACCATTTGGGGAAGAATGACTCAAAGGACTGATAAAACTTCATGAGAATAGAGATAAATGGGGTTTAGATTACGGACCAACCAAAGCTGGCAAATGAAGATTGGCCAAAAAAAGAAAAAGAAAAAAAAAAGGTTAGCTCGGATTTAAAATCGAGAGCCTAAAACCGAAATGATTCCCATCTGTGACATTCAACATAGTTTCCAAAGTGTAGGAAAGACAAACAAGATTCATATTGCAGTAGCTGGAGATGATCTTCCCATCAATGATGTTAATTGGGTTCGTCCATATGACGCAAAAGCAGAAATCAAGAATTGAGAGACAATCAAGTTGCATATAGTATTCAATGCAATTCCTATATTTGAGAATAATTCATTCACATATAATTGTACTAAAATCCCGCCACATAACTTTGACCATCTAACTAATCAGGCAATAAAAGATAATGAAGAAGATATGAATTTCCCCTAGAATTGTTAAAATTGGCAGAACAAGAAGCCAAAGGAATTATGCCCTATAAGAAACCAATAAAAGTGATTAATCTAGGGAAAGAAGAAAATAGAAAGGAAATTAAAGTCGACACTATCTTGAAGCAATAAATATATCATGAACTAATCTGATTCCTACACGAATACAAAGATATTTTTGCCTCGTCATATTAGGATAAGTATGGATTAGATACTAGCATAGTGGATCATAAATTTCCCTTAAAACCCGATTTTTCTTCGGTCAAACAAGAATTAGGCGAATAAAGCCCGATATGTCATTAAAAATCAAGGTAAAGTTTGAATGTGTGTTGACTATAGGGACCTTAACAAAGTCAGTCTTAAAGATGATTTCCTATTACCTCACATCGATATTTTGGATGACAATATGGCTTGCCATTCACTTTTTCTCTTTTATGGATGATTGCTTAGGATATAATTAAATCAAGATGACAGCCGAATATATGAAGAAAAAAAACAACTTTCATAATCCCTTAGGGAACATTGTGTTACAAGGTAACGCCTTTTGGTCTAAAGAATGTTAGGAAACCTACCAAACAGCTATGGTAACTCTATTCCATTACATAATACATAAACAAATAGGAGTTTATGTAGATGACATGATTGCTAAGTCACAAATAGAAGAAAAACCTGTGATTGATCTAAAGAAACTCTTTGCAATATTATGAAAGTTCAAGTTAAAACTTAACCCTTTCTAATGCACTTTAGGCTTATGGTCGGGTAAATTGTTAGAATTTGTGGTTAGTCAGAAAAGAATAGAGGTCAACCCTGATAAAGTTCGAGCCATTTTGGAAATGCCTCCCAAAAGTACAGAGAGAGAGGCTCAGAGTTTTCTTGGGAGACTAAATTATATTTCAAGATTTATATCACAACTAACTGCCACTTGTGAAGCGATCTTTAAACTTTTATGGAAAAAATCAAACAGTTGTGTGGAACGAAGATTGTAACATAAAAACATAAAAAAAAAAGTTATTCAGAAAATGGTTGTAACATACAAAGATTGGCATGAGATGTTCCCGTTTGCACTACACAAGTATTGCACCTCGATATGTACTTCAACTGGGGCAACCCCTTTTTTCCTAGTATATAGGATGGAGGTTGTGCTGCCCATTGAAGTAAAAATCCCCTCAGTAAGAGTATTAATGGATGTCAAACTAGATGAGTCGCAATGGGTACAAACTCATTTCGATCAATTGAATTTAATTGAAGAAAAAAGGTTGGCGACCTTATGCCATGGACAATTATATTAAAAAAGACTGAAAAGAGAGTACGGGCAAATAATACGTCATCGAGAATTTCGAGAAAGAGACTTGATGCTAAAAATTATCTTACCTATTCAAAAGGATTATCCTGGAAATGGACCCCTAACTATGAAGGCCTATACATCGTGAAGAAAGATTTCTCGTGTAGGGCTTTGATCCTCACAAATATGGATAGAAAATATTTAGTCCTCCTTGTAAAATCAGACGCAGTAAAAAAGTGTCATACTTAAATAATGAGTATCCGCTAAGTTGAAAATCTGAAAGGGATAACCTAGGCAAAAATTAGGGTACAAAAATAATAATGAATATCCGCTAGGTTGAAAACCTGAAAAGGTGACCTAGCCAAAAATTAGGGTATAAAAAAAAATACCCGCTAGGTTGAAAACCTGAAAGGGCGATCTATGCAAAAATTAGGGTACAAAAAATATAGTAAATATCTGTTGGGCAACTTGGAAGAAGTAGAAAAACAACAACAACAACAACAAAAACAAAGAATATATACTCAAATGGACAGGATCAACAATATGGATCATACTATAACACGAGAAAAAATGTTGTTTACAGTACAAGACAGACAACAACATGAGATCCAACTTAAGATCACAACAGTAATTCTTCTTCTTCAAAAAAAAAAAAAAAAGGAAAAAGAAGAATACGATACAAGAGAGATCAAAGATATCAAGTTCAAGAAAAAAAGTATAAGTACTCTTTCTCATTCATGATTTGAATGGTCGTGTCCAATAAAAACATTAGTAAAAACAAACATATTCATTACTTAATTCATTCGTTTGTTCGTTCATTCGTTCATTCATTTGTTTATCCCGCATCTTGAAGCCGAGAAAACGACTTGCACTTGAAGCCGGGAAAATGACTTGCACTTGAAGTCGGGAAAACGACTTGCACTTGAAGCCGGGAAAATGACTGGCACTTGAAGCCGAGAAAACGACCTGCATGTTGAAGCCGAGGGAACGACTTGCACTCGAAGCCAAGAAAACGACCCACATGTTGAAGCCAGGAAAATGACACGCACCTGAAGCCCAGAAAACGACCCACATCTTGAAGCCAGGAAAATGACTTGTACCCGAAGTCGAGAAAACAATTCGCATCTTGAAGCTGAGAAAACGACTTGCACCCGAAGCTGAGAATACAACCCGTATGTTGAAGCCAGGAAAACGACTTGCACCCGAAGCCGAGAAAATGATTAGCACCCAAAAATGAGAAAATGATTAGTACCTTGAAATTGGGTAAAAGACTTGCCAAAATCATATTCAGACAAAATTAGAGTTGTCATATTTACTTATCACTTATGTAAGACCCTAATTTCTCTAAATTCTAATTTATGTGATTTTAGGAATTTTTGCCTTAAATTGCTTAGGCATTTAGCCTATGTGAATTTTATTTTGGATATTAAATATAAAAAATATATTTTATTAGAGTTAATATGTTTAATATTTATATATATTTTAATATATATAATTTGAGACCCGATTAAGATTTTTTGTCAGAGAATAATTTAATTTTGTTATGAAAAATTTAATATTGGATAATTTTTTTAAAATGTCACTTATTGCTGAGAAACTCATTTGTCATTTGAGTTGCGGCGAAAGTAGATATTTTTTTGAAAAAGTGGTTTGAGAGGTGATGTGATGTGACGGGGTAATGATGATGTTTATAAAATATCTAGATTTTTTTTAGATATGTGTTATATATATTTAGGAAGAAAGGAAACAATTCCCTTTTCACGTCAGCTCCATCTTCCTCTTTCTCTTTATCTGTTTCAAAAAGAAAACAAGCCAATTGTTAGTATTTTTTTTCAACAAAACTATAAAATAAACCTCCATTAATCTACCAGATCTAGGCTTCCATTTGAGAAGTGACAAAAGGGAAAGTTGTTCATCTCTACACTACGATGCTAGTGAGCCAACTTTGAAAGCGACGTCACAAACTTAAATTTTACTAGAATTAATTGCGGTGCTGTAATCGCTTATTAAAGCTACTGTTAAAGTAAGGGCTCCTTCCAAACTTTTAGTTTGCATTTAGAACATTATTTGTGATTTTGTGGAAAATAAATTTGATGTGTTTGAGGTGTAGATTTGTGGAAAATGAATTTAATTCGTTTATGCGTGAATTAGTGGAATTTGTTTTCGGTGTGGTTTGTGGTGATCTATATTTGGTGTGATTTATATGTTCATAATTATTATAATGAATTTTTTATGTATGATTTATTTGTTGATTTTGTGGAAAATGAATTGATGAAATTTGGTGGATTATGTGTAAAAATGTAGAGTTTTGAAATTGGGTTAGTTATGTTTGAATTGTTTCAAATTTAATTGAAATTTAATTGAAATTTAATTGAGTTTTTAAATTGGGTGAGTTATGTTTGAATTTGGTGTGTTGTGGAATTGAATTGATTGTTGGTGTGAATTGGTGGTAGTTAAATTTGATGTGTTTCAATTACGTAATGAGTTATTTTCAAATAAATGAGTTTGAACTGAAAATTGAACTTTTACAAATTTATGTTTATGTAGTTAGCTCCTTGAGTCTTGAAAAAGAATTGAGACCGTTGTTACCGAGTTAGTGGTGGGGACAACTCTTATATATTAACGTTGTTGTGGTGATTTATGGTTGAAAATTTTGAAGATTGAATATGGGTGATTAATGTTTGAAAATTTTGGTGATTCACGTTTGGTGAAATTGATGTATTCATAATTAATATTATGAATTTTTTAGAAGAAATTTATGTGTGACTTAGTGGAAAATGAATTGAATTCCATTTATGTGTGGATGGAATTTGAATATGTGATTTATGTGTGGTTTTGGAAATTTAAAGTTGGTGTGAATAAATACGTTTGAGTATGCTCTGTGTTGTATTTGAAAAATCATTATTGTTAAACGAGTATTAAAAATGAGGAATCTTTTAATAGCTGCATTTACTTGATGATTATGGTGAAAAGAGTCAAAGTATGCTCATGCATTTCATAGTACATGGTGATCGTGATATGGACATCGTGATAGTAATGACCGTGATGGGCATGTGGATAATGCCATGTGAATTATTGGTTCATCTTATCCTTGCAGGGATTGTCGCGTTGTGCTTATCTATGATTGATTGCACTCTAGAATGTGCTAATCTGTGAGCGATTGCACTCTAGAAAATCGTGCTGGTCCGTGACCGATTGCACTCTTGTATGTCGTGTTGATCTGTGAGCGATTACACTATAGAAAATCGTGGTGGTCTGTGAGTGACTGCACTCTTGTATGTTGTGCTGATCTGTGAGAATTGCACTCTAGAATGTGTTGATCTGTGAGCGATTGCACTCTAGAGAATCGTGTTGGTCTATGAGCGATTGCACTCTTGTATGTCGCGTTGGTCTGTGAGCGACTGTACGCTAGTAAATCGTGCTGATCCGTGAGGGATTGCACCTTGGAAATTAATACAGGTCTGTGAGAGGTTGTACAAATATGATTTGTGCCCTTCGAGGAGGGTTTTGGTATGGAATTCCAAAATCATGCATTTTGACATATACGCATTGCATTAGAATGCTTGGCACACGAGTTATGTTTATTATACTATGATGATTGTATATACATATTCGGTTGTTGTTGTGAGTTGCCGTAATTGCTTTGAGGTACGAAGTGAGGTTGATTATGTTTCGATGTACTTATGTGTTCATAATTGATGCTATGAATATTCTAGGTGTGATTGAGGTATGAATTTGTGGAGATTAATTTGGTGTTAATTATGTGTTCATAATTGATAATGTTAATGTTTAAAGTGTTAATTGTTTCAGAGGCATTTTAGAACTGAAAATATGCATTTTCTCAGTTGTATTCGGCTACGACAATGCAATGTGTCAAAACTTCATTTTTCAAACATTGTTTACGCATTTTTGAACATATGACAACCCTTTCGAGGAGTATGCTAAGACGAAAGGTTCATTTGAGCATTTGAAAATATAAGAATTTTGCTAAGTGTTATTTGTAAATTTCGGTTGGTGACCCTTTACAATTATTGTGGAAATTGTGCTTTGCCCTTAGATGATACCCGAGTTCAATCCACCGACTGTTGCCTTGACGACGAAAACGTCGTTAGACTTCCCTGACCGAGATTCGCCGACTGCTTGGGCATACAACCCCACCTCAAGTAGGGCTACTTATACGAGGAGGGTAGTGAGGACTAGTAGGAAAGCTGGGGCAATATATCTTGGGAACTCACTAGTGAGAAGATCGATTATCTGGTACCTTCTGGATTGGTGCTTGGGATGAGTGGAGCTTGGGAAGATGCAAAATTCTTCAGTTAGAGTTGAGGCGGAGGCCATTGTGGGAGTTGAGGATATAGTGGTTGGACCAGGGACTGATAGAAAGGATAAGGGGTCGATGCCCGTGAAGCGAGATATTGCAGGGCCATCCAGGCGGGCCGAGTTAGAGCTTCCTCTTTCGGTGAATGATCCCTTATCGGCTGTCACTAAAGTAGCAGACCTTTTTGAGGTTCTGGCGCCGCCAAAGCCACCTATCTCGTAGGTGGATTTGACTTCTGAGGAGACTGATCCTTCTATGGATGATGAGGAGAAGGTTACCTCGAAGATGGATACTGCGTCAAACTGGACTTGTGGAGTGTGTGGAGGTCACCCATGTTATCGTAGTTGCTAGAGTATGATCAAATTAGTTTTATTGTATAGGGACTTGATGTCTTTCTTTTGGTGGTTGTACTTATTTCATTTCGGGATGACTGTAACTATACTCATACAATCAAATGACTTCTGTTTTGTTGGGTCCATGTTACATTTTTTTGACGTGATCATGGGAGGATTAGTATTTCATGGAGCAGTACTTGTACATGTGTCTGTCGAGAATACTCAAGGGGTATGAGCGATGCCTGATAGGTCTCATAGCTCTGACGTATTTGATATTTGGATATTTTGGTTCGCCTCAAAACTATTTCAGTTTGTTATAATTATGATGTAATTAATTATGACAATGGTAGTTGTCCTACACTTTGTTATTTTATTAGTTGATTTTTGGAAGAAAATAAAATACACTCACGCTGTTAAAAATCGGGGTATTACAACTTTGATTCTCAATGTAAATTATAAGTAAAGAGCTGTTGTCACCTAATTTTGTCTGTTGCTTTAAGATATTTTTATAAATATATAAAAAATAATAATAAAAATAAATAGTTAGACCTTTAAATTTTAGAAAACATGGATGTGTTTGGTTTCTATTTGCCTTTGATTCCTTTTTCGAAATTTACAATATTTTCTAAAAAAAATGTATTTAATTGAATAAATGGATTAATGGTAATAAAAATTATTATAATGGTAATAATTTGAATGAGAAAAAACCGAAAAGAAATGAATCAATGGTAATAAAAATCAATATAATGGTGATCAATTAAATAGAAAAGAAATATAAAAAACATGAATCAATAATAATAAGAATCAATATAATTGTGACCAATTAAATGAAACGAAATCGAAATGAAACAAATTAATGGTAATCAATTGACAATTATTCTTTTGTCTTTTGTAATCTATACCCAAAAAGTCTATAAATAGTCAATAGCAAGAGTAGAAAAAAGGAGGGCAATTCGAATCACAATTGAGAGCACAAAAAAATAAAAGAGAAGAGAGAATAATAGGCATAAAAGTAGAGAAGAAAGATTGAAATCAGAAGCTAATAAAAAACTTCTCCTGCATGGTAAACATTTTTTTTCTCCTCGTGATCTCTAATCTTTATTTTATTTTCTTTCTCGTGCGTGAGATCTAAAATTATTTTGTTATTACCGCCGACTCACAAATATGCTCTTGAATTTTTATCCTTCACAGTTTGGAAAAGTAAAAAAGTAGTAAAAGTATTTCCTTAAAATAAAACGATACAAATCAATATAAAACACATCACTCATATTATTATTATTATTATTATCACCATTATGTTAATTTATATATATATATATATATATATATATATATATAAAGTAAAATTAATAATAAAATCGGTTAGCACAAATTTACTTTGGGTTTTATTTAATTTTTTTTCCAAGAATTCCCTATTCGTAATCGACTCCCGAATTCTTTTTTTTTAAGAACTTTACTTTAGATTTTGTCTAATTATCACTTTAAAAAAAATAAAATTAGTAGCTACTTATTTTTTCCGAACAAAATAAATGCGACAATAATAACAGAGAAATCCTATTACGAACCCGAAATCTAAACTGACAAATAGATAAAAGAAGAAAAAAATATTATTTTAATGTATGTTTTGAAATTTAATAACATATATATACTTTGTATCTAAATGGGTTTTATTTGAAATTTTGTGACTATCTAAGGACATATTTGAAACACTTTTGCATTTTAGTTTTTAAAAATTGTTGTATAAATTTGATTTTAAAATTGGTTTAAAGAATAGAATTTAAGAAAAAACTTATTTGAGATACTTGTTTTTAAAACAGTTTTAAAGATAAGAAAAAGAGAAAATCTATTTGATAATCTAATTTTTTAAAATAGATTTTAAATAGAGAATTAAAAAAACTGTTTGGTAATATAATTTTTAAAATCTGTTTTTTTATATTAAATAATAAAAGTAAAAAGATAGAAAAATTCAACTAATAAAATTTAAATACAAGTAAAGTATTTTAGTATAATTAATAAATATATTTTTATTAAATGAGTTTAATAAACACGTGTCCATTATTGTTCACTTCCTTAATTTTTTATAAAATAAGATTAATTTCAAGTGAATAGAGTTTCAAATTTAATTGTAATATAAAAATATATTATTTGATCACTATTTTTAAAATTCAATTAAAGAAAAAAGTATATAAAAATTTAGCATAAATATTATGCACCAAGAACATCAAAATTAAGCCGAAACAACATAAGTATTTAAGAAATATCCACCAAACATTGTATATAATAAAATCTAAAAGATAGTAATTTGTCCAACTAATTGTGATGGTGTACCCACATCCTATCTCTAATACGATTCTTACTCATTGTCATTTCAATTGCACCTTCATCAGATAATCTAGTTAAGTTATCGCCGGAGCTTGTTCCTTCTATGCTTGAACTTTCATTCACTCTCTCAAGTTCCATAGGATCCATTGCTTCCTATATGTTGAATAATTCATCTTGTAAATTCCACTTACGTATGTAGTTATGAATAGTACAACAAGATATCAATATAAGTCTTTGTCTGGAAGGTTTATGAGGCATCAACTTCAAAATAGGAAATCTATTTTTCAACACCCAAAAACAACGTTCAATTGTCATCCGTAGATATGAGTGTCTATAGTTAAATAACTCTTCGGGACTCCTAGGTTGTCTACCTTGGCCTCTATATTTTTGGGCATGATATCTTTCACCCCTATAAGGAGGAAGCAAACCTCTAGTACATGGATACCCAGTATCAACGAGATAAAATGAACTTTCATAAAAAAAATATGTTAGCTCTACTAGTTAAATTCATTAACTTAGCGACACATTGTAATTTTATTATGATATTACGATTTACCTCTAGGTGGCCAAGGAAATTCTGCATTTGGATTTCAAATTGCATCCAAAAAAACTTTTGAATTATGTGCACTTACTTCCCACCCAGAATATACATATGTAAACATCATGTTGAAATCACAAGCACACATGACATTCTGCGTAATTATTGTCTTTCTACCTCTACATGAAATTTGTTTCTCTGCAGGAACCTATGCACTTATATGTGTACCATCTATTGCACCTATGCAACTCTATAAAGTATAACACAATTAAATAGAATCATAACAAAATAATAAAGATAACTGAACCGAGCTCAAATAGTTTTGATAATATGATGTGCATACCTTAAACCAAGGATAACATTTTAAATTATTCTTAAATCAAAACAACTTGTTTTAGATCGATTTCATACTTCAGCAACAAATTCACGACTAGATAATGATGATATTAGAACATTTCCTTTATTAAAGAATTTATGATGATAGTCATAGATCACATTACTAATAAGAAGTTCTACAAAATCGTCATCGCTTTCATCAGAAGTAGAATCATCACTTGTATCAACATCAAATCTGGTTACAACCTGTCATACGATTTCAAAAACAATTCAAAATAACTCATAAAAAAAATGCATACAATTGTTTGGGAAATAGAAATAAGTACGCAACGATAAAGATCATAAATAAAGTACTAAGAGAAACACATATCCAATCACTATCACCATATATTCACGTAACGTGTTATCCTTAAAGTCTAAGTACCCATCCACATTTCGTCTCTTTAGACATTGCCATAAACATTTCCCTCCAATTAGAATCCTTAAACTTTTCCAGGGTTTTTCCATAGATGTCATATGGAATGCCTTCTATCTCTTCAAGAGCAGCCACACACTTAGTTAGAGAACAATCAAATGTTACACGTGAGGTAGCCTCCACACTCCTATCCCTACTCTTATCCTTACTCTTATCCCTGTTATACTTCTCTGCTCTCGTCAAAGATGCTTGAGCCCATGCTGCAAGCGCATGTCCCATTTGTTGTGATGTTGACTCTTTTTTGGATAGTACTTGTACTTTTTGTTTTCCACTTCGTGAGACGCGCTCCATTGCTTATATATCATCGTCTGAATAATCTTCATCAACACGTACATGGCTTGCACTTCCAATGTTAAGGTATTGATTATCAAACTCATTTTCTTCATCAATATATGGTGGGTCTTGTGTAGATGAATGGTGAAGTACTCTAGTAGCATTATTTTTGTTGAATAGGATTTACAATAACTTATAATGGTCACATCCTTTCTTTTGAAATTGAGAAGCTTTCTCATGTACCTGAAATAGTACAAACATGTCATTAATTATGAGAAAATTTAAATAGTGAGGTAAAAACAAAAATAGAGTTTAATGTTATTTGAATCAGCACATAAACAAGAATGAGAGAAAAAAAAAACAATGTATTTCAAACCAAAGCATAAATTGCTACCTAATAAATTCAGATTCATGTTTAAGAGTTGAAACAAATAACTCATTGTTGATTTTCTCTAGCTAATGTATTGAAAGGGTAAAGAGAAAGCGAAAAAAAAAATATTTCTTGAAAAAATTAAAAAAAATCATAAAAAAATAGTGGTACAAAATATCAAAGGTTGCATCCTTCTCCATGTGCTGCGTGCAAATTCTTAAGGAGAAAATGCATACTAGGAAACCAACCATAATAACATATCAACCTTCCATTCAAATATTCAAATATTTGCTATGCTTTTTCTTGCTTATGGAATGAAAATACTAATAATTATTAAACAAACATAATCAAATCAGTGAGCAATGATTATTAAATAGTACTTGAAGATAATTTTGCCAGACCTCTTCGCTTGCAGTAACAATGTTGGTGTCTGCAAAAGTGAATAGAACTCGCGATACATGGCTCGTAGCCGATGCATTTTTGCCTTTAGTTGATCCATTTTAAAGGAACAATTAGTTATAGAATTCAGCCTAGTAGTCATTGAGTTCCATGTTCTAGCATGAAATACACCATTTGGCATATTTCCTTTTGTAACTTCGTCAACCATAATATCAATAAAAGCTTTAGTTACAAAGTCAGACCAAAGCTTTAATTCAAGATTGTCAACATTAGTTGCCATCTATAAAAAAATAAGCAAACTCATGATCATAAAAAAAAAATGTTCAACTATAAAACCAAAAGGTTAAGAATTAAACAAAAAATTGCAATTAATTCTTAAAGAGAAATGTGATAGAATAAACACTAGTAATATTTCCCATTATTATTTCAAGAGCACTATAAGAAAATGAAGAACCTAAAAAGAAAAACCAAAGAACAATTAAGAAACACACAAGTCATACAAGCATAAAATACACAATTCAGTCACTCAGTCAATGAGTTGATAAAAAAATTCATAATCTATAACTTGGTAAGTAGCTAGGTTACCTGTGCAATAGAGGGAAGTGCAGCAGGGGGTGCATCATGTGTGGCGGAAGAGGAGAAAGTCGTAAGGAATTGCAAACGAAAGCTTGAATTCTTCATGTTTTTTTTTTTTTTAATTCTCCAACCTGTTTAGTAAACTATATGTATCAATGTTATTTTTTTAGGATCCTATAAAATAAACAAGAAACTCATAACACTATATTCCATAACCTGTTTAGTTTGTACACTCCCATGTGTTTCAACAATAACAACAACACTAATATGACAAAGGCAACTAGTCTTATGTAATTATAGTGGTTGGTATATGAGAAGAAGTTGTTGGAGCCATTGGAAGGGTAATGAGAACAACTAAACAAATTCAATATCTTATTCTTCCTTATAATCCACAAATATGTGAGTTTGAATTCAACCACTCAAGATCTCAGAACAAACTCGCGTGTCATTCGTCGTTTTATCGATAGAAGTAAACAATCATTAGACAAGGCCACTCATACTTCGTATGCATTAAACTTTAAATTACTCTCAGTTTATGCGAATTCTATTTTTAATATTTTTCATTCAATTTAATTTAATTTAATGATGGTTTAACTCTCTCAATGTGTCTAGGCATACATCACATGTTGTTGTTCTAATCGTGAACTTAGTTACATTGATTGCAGCACTAGGCAACCATTAATCCATTAGAACCAAGATTGTTTGCTGACTTTGCTGTTTTTGATTCAGTTATAATGCTACTGTATTGGCATCCATGATTTATAATGTAAGATAATGCATATTTTCAAAGTTTTTTCTTCTGCCTAAGTATTTTGCTATAACGTATATTTTACATTGATTTCATTTCAGCTTAATTTTATGCCTTTGGATCCTAACAAGCTTGTGCTAGTTCTTAACCGATTTTGATTATTTCCTTCACACGTTAGTAAATCAATTACACAATTAATCAAATTTTTTAATGTGACATAAATTAATCATTTAGTGAACTGAATTAATCACGTTATTGTATGCGATTGAATGTGTATTAAAAAGTGGATGCACATCAAACATTTTTTGTTTGAATTAAGCAATTATGATTGAAGTCATTAAACTCTAATTTCAATGTGGATGCAGTTTTGCAGAAGATGCATGTTCTGCCTTTGAGGAATTTGTGAAACAAACAAAAATTCATACTCTTCATTCAAACAAAAATTAAAGAGAAAAGTGAAACAAACAAACAAAAAACACATAAACAAAAGATGACTTTATAAACACCAAATTTATACTCATTGATCTCATATATATGCTAATATTAATTACAAATAGATCATGATTCATAACACAAAGGAAACCAAGGAAATCAACAAATGAAACCAACTTAATTTGAAAAATAAAATTCAATTTAAAACCAAAATTCAAAAAAACTGTAATCGAAAGAAAGGAAAAGAAAACTAACAAAATAAATTATCAAATAGAATGAAGAATACAACAATGATCAAGAAGAGAGAATGAAGTGGATGAACTTGATCAAATCACGAGCTAGAGTTGAAATTGTAAAGTTAGGGTTTATGCTGAGCGCTGTTTCCATGGCTTCTTCTCATTTCCGTTTTTGTTTTTATCTACAATGAAATATCAAATTTTTAATTTTATAAGTTTCACAAAATTACAATTATGCCATTAATGAAAATTACTTTTATGTGTTTTTTCTTTTTAAAATTTAAAATCGAAAAAACCAAAAACAAAACACTCTTTGCTAGTTTTGCTTTTTTAATTTTAAAAACTATAATATTAGAAACAATTTTATAAATCAATTTTTATAAATATGTAACCCAGACAAATTTTTTAATTTTTAAAAACTATAATAGTTTTTAAAATTAAAATCAAACAGGCCTCTCCATCTCTTTTCTAACAAAAAAGAAAAACAAAAGGAAAGGAAAGGAAAGGACTTCCGTCAAAAAAACAAAAATAAAATTGGGCCAACCTATCCTTATTCTTAGAGAATCTTAGTCAATTAGATTCTTCTTTAGGGATTTTAATCCAACATCTATTTTGCTACTATCTCAATCCAAATATATCAAGACATCTCTTAACCAAAGGACAATATGTCTAATGCCAAGAGTATTATATCTCCATGGCTTCCAACACCAAATTATCCACATATGGTTCTAATCATGTCCATGATCCCACACTTTTTTCAATCCATAGTTAATGCATTGTAATATGCTATAGTCAGAAGACCATAAATATATATTATAAACTCCTTAATAAGAAAAAAAAAAAAAGTTTCTTTTAGGCCCAATATATGTTGCACTGGTTTTGTTAATGAGTTACATATCATGGAATTTGATTTTATCAAACAAAATTAACATTTGCAGGTAATTGTCATAGTTGTATAACAAACTTAGAGACTAAACATTGACGAAACTTGTAATAGTCAATGCCATGTATTGTGGTCAACTATACAAGATGGTGACTATATATACTACGCATAAACAAACAGTTTTTTTTCTTCAGACAAAGTAGCTTAAAAAAATAATTGGTCTTCAAGAAATAATATCTAAACAAAGATCAATTTTAGAATTTGAGAAAAGGATGAATAATTAATTGGTTTCGAAATAATATATTTTAGTTTAATTTGGAGAAAATATGAAACTTTGTTATTTGTACATATTCTCATATATTATTTATTGTTAATCTATTAAAAATATACATTTGTTTAACACATGATGACATTGAAACAAAGTCAAACATATATTTTGTTATCTTTGTGTAATTCTCATAATGATATTTTATCATTACATGAGGCAAGTCAAAAATGCAATTTTGTTGAAATATATCTGATTCTACACATACAAAAAATCTTCTAATTTTTTTCAAAGAAGCGGTCATTGCAACAATTCATTGTGAAAATATTATCGCATACACGACTAATTTGGAGAAAAGTATAATAAATGAAATAGAATAAATATATCTACAAATTCATCACCATGTACGTGAAGTTTGAAGGTGCAAACACGAGAAATGAGGTTGAATTGTGTTTGCTAAAGTTGACAACTTTTTGATAATTTATAAAAATAAAAAACTAGTTTGGTTTTGGTGACTTACTTGGAGTAGAAGCAATTAGATTCAAATACAGAAAGAAATGAAAATATATATAATTTGACACATAGATTTATCCTTATTCACCACTAACTTGGCTACACCCATTCTCCTCATTAAGAAGTTTTTAATCTACTAATTCGAATACCTAAACTCCAACTCAGTCTTCCCAAACATCCTGACAACTACAAACTATTGAGGAACTAACCACCTTGACCCTAAAGCCAAGCCAAGTCTTCTCCTACAAACTTGACAACCCAGATTGAAGAAAGAACTAAACCACTATCGGGTTGGATACAAAAGATAGAAACTTGAGTAGTTGCTTCTAAAATGTTGATAATAATAAACTTTCACAGTCTAAGAAAAGAATACTCATAAAATATTTCTAAGTTGAACAAGTATTTCTCTTTTTAAACTCTAAGACTACTCTTTTATATTTTTCGATGATTTTCTTCTTTAGCCTTAAATATCTATTTATAGTTAAAATTTTAAGTTTTAATTTAGTCCTTGTTTAATTATGAATTGTTTGTTTAGATTGTGTTTGTAAATTCTTTAAATTGATTATGTTTCTTTTTTGTTTAGATTAAGATTGTAAATTCTTCATATTGATTTTGTTTGTATTTTGTTCAAATTGAGTTTGTAAATTCTTCAAATTGATTTTGTTCATATTTTGTTGTAGATAAATTTTGATCAAATCTTATTCAAATATTATACAAATCTTGACCATATATTTTTTCATACTCTTTGAAGTCAAATATATTGTTCTCATAAAATAATTTTGTTATCATAAAAAGTGTAAAATATATTTGGTTCCAACAATCTTCCCATTTTTTATGATGATGAAACTTGTATTTTTTATAATAACTTTTCTTTGTATTTCTTTAACCTTCCCCCCCCCTACTTTTATTTTTTTAATTTTATTTATTTATTTATTTTGGTTTTCATTTTTTATAATAACTTGAATATAACATATTACAAGAAAATATAAAAACTAATGTAAAACTAAACTACTTTGAAGTTATCACAATAGATGGGAATGTTGGACTCTAGGATTTGTTGTCTTCAAGTTGATGCTTCATCCAATGTAGTTGAGAATTGCAGCCAACTGTTGAAATGTACTCAGCCTATGTTGTTGACATTGCAATGGTGTTTTATCTTCTATTTGACAAGGATATTATGTTGTCACCTAAAAAGGTGCAGTTTCCACTAGTGCTCTTTCTCTCACTTTTATCTCCAGCATAATCAGAATAACAATATCCACTAAGTTTGTACTTAGAAGATTTCTTGTAGAACAAGGTAAGGCTGGTATTGCCTTTTACGTATCTAAGAATTTTCTTAACAACAGTTAAATGTAATTCCCTAGGAGCAGCTTAAAATCTTGCACATACACATACACTAAACATGATGTCATGTGTGGAAGTTATAAGGTAAAGTAAGGATCCTATCATACCTCTCTAGGTTTTTTGGTAATTTTTTTGGCTTGAATCATCTTTTTCAAGTGAACAAGTAGGGTGCATTGGTGTAGCCATAAGTTTGCAATCACTCATCTTAAACTTCTTGAGAAGCTCTTTTGTTTATTTAGTTTGATGAACGTATATACCTTTTGACTTTTTTGAATTTGTATCCCTAAGAAGAACTTAAGGTCTCTTATCATACTCATTTGAAATTCACCCTACATTAATTTAGTAAATTATTGGCAAAGAGTACCATTAGTTGATCCAAAAATAATGTCATCAACATAAATTTGAATAATAAGAATGTCATCTTCTATTGATTTTCTACAAAGTGTATTATCTACTTGTCCTCTTTCAAAATTATTTTTAAGCAAGAAGTTACTAAGTCTATCATACTATAACCTAGATGTTTGTTTTTGACCATACAAAGATTTCTTAAGTTTATAAACATGATTTGAAAATTCAGAATTTTCAAATCCTAGGAGTTTTTTAATATAGACTTCTTCACTTATATAACCATTTAGAAAAGCACTTTTAACATCCATTTGAATTAAGTAATGTTATTATTTGTAGCAAACGAAAGTATGATACAAATAACTTTACCTTGGCCACTGGAGCAAATGTCTCAATGTAATCAATACCCTTTTGTTGACTGGAGCCTTGTGCAAAAGTCTTGCCTTGTTTATGACTACTTAATCTTTTCCATTTAACTTGTTTATGAAAACCCATTTGGTTCCAATAATGTTCTTATCTGGTCTAGGTACTAGATCCCAAACATCATTCCTATCAAATTTATTTAACTATTATGGCATTGAAGAATCCATCCAAACAAACTGGTATCTTTAAGTGATGATCTGGTCCTCAAAGGATCACTTGCACTTCCAATGATTAGAGTTTCAGGATGAGATGACTAGTACTTCCATCCAGATCTTTCTTCTGACTTATCTTGACTATTTTTTATTTGATAAAATTCATCCTTTGAAGATTTTTCATATTCTTCTAATTTGCTTGTATCCTCTAATTTTTCAAGTTCTTCTAGTATGTCTTTATCTGCTTCCTTTGATTCCGGTAAATCTAAATTATCATCGTCTTGCTTTGACTTTTCAAGGTTAAGTTGTTTGCAATCAAATTTAGCATGTATGGACTCTTCCACAATATGAGTTTCCCTATGAAGATACACTTTTGAGTGCTAGAATCAAATTTACCAAGGTTATCTTTAGTGTTCAATGTATAACATGTACAATCAATTTATTCAAAATAATAGATCTTTAGGCTTTTATCCTTTTCATAATTCATAGGTGATTTTATTCAATATAGATATAATATCGACTCTATTTTGAATATATCATGCTATATTAATTGCTTTAGCCCAAAAGTGTTTTGCAACATTCATATAATTTAATATGGTTCTGGCCATTTCTTGGAGTGATCTATTCTTTCTTTCTACAACTTTATTTTGTAAGGGTATTTTAAGAGAGGAGAAGTTATGAGAGATTCCATTCTAAGACCATTTTGGAGTGATCTATTCTTTCTTTCTACAATCTTAAGACCATTTTCATTCATTATTTGTTTGCAAACTGTGATAAGCACTTAGCGAGATTCATCCTTACTTCTTAAGAATTTTACCCATGTCCACCTAGTGTAATCATCTACTATAACAAAGCCATATTTCTTTCCACTTAGAGAGGCTGTTTTCACTGCCCAAAGTGGTCTATATGTAAGAGCTCAAGTGGTTTTGAGGTAGAGACCGAGTTCTTAAGGGAAAAGGAGTTTTTTGTTTGTTTTCTCTTTTGACAAGCTTCACACATAATTTTAATTTTGTAACTAAGCTTGGGTAGACCTCTAACTAGTTGAATTTTATTCAGTTTTAAAATTAATCTTAGGTCTGCATGACCTAATCTTTTGTGCCAAATTAGTTATTCTTTATTTACTAATGTAAGAGAATTTAGTTCTTAGGTACCCAAATTTGGTTGTGTCCTGGTTTGTTAGTTTTGAAAGATTTGTTTTGTCTTTCTTTGTATTTAACATAGGACAAGATAATTTGGTGTGACCTTTCTTCGAGCAAACAATACACAAGATATCATAGGAAATATGTTTAGGTTTAGTTACAGTTTCTTCAAATCCTATATCTCTTTCACCAATTCTACTAACTCCATAAATCATAAAAGCATATTTTCTTCTTTCAATTGATGTTGAACTATGATTTCTTTCAGAGTTAGATTTTTAACCTTAAGTTCAGAAATATCAGTTTTAAAATTTGCAATATCTATTTTAAGTTTAGTAATATCAATTTTCAGAGTTGCATTTTTTGTTTTAAATTCAACACTATGGTTCTTTAAAGCATTAAATTTTTTTAGTTAGATTTGTAGTTTCCTTCATAAGTGTTTTTAGTTTTTAAGACCATTTGTGATTATTATTTAAAAAAATTATTTATAGCAGTAACTAAATCAGATTGAGTAAAGTCAGAAAATACCTCAATTTCTTCATATGGTGATTCACTTCCAAAGTCATAATTTGTGTTGGATCCAAAGACAGAGTGAGTATGAGCCATGACAGCCAAATCTCTTTGTTCATCGTTAGAGGATTCCTCAGAATCATCCCATGTAGCCATCAAACTTTTCTTCTTGGGACTATAATATTTCCTCTGGTCTTTCTTTTTCTCTATATTTCAACATTCTGACTTGATATGTCTAGTTTTATTCCATCCATAACATATGCTTTTTTATTGTTATATTTATCATCATTCCCTCTACTGGATTGCTTGGAATATCTTTGGGGAAATTTTTTCTTTCTATTGTGCCACATATTTTGAATTTTTTTAGATGTGAAAGCAATCTCCTCTTCCTATGAGTTCAGATTCTGGTCATCTGAATCACTATCCTCTAATTTTGATGTTGCCTTTAGAACCTTCTTCTGCTTGGATTTTAGGCCAAAGTCTTGTTTTTCTTCTTGGGCTCATCTTCTTAAAGCTCAATTTCATGTGATATGAGAGAGCTGATTAATTCTTCCAGCTTTAAAGTATTCAGATCCTTTGCTTCCTAAATGACAGTGATCTTAGGTCTCCACTTGCTTTTCAAGTACCTTTAATCCTGAGATCAGGGTCTGGAATCTAGAAAACAATATTTCAATGTCCTTATATTCTTCCATATTGAACAACTCATACTTTTTGACTTGGAGGTTGATCTTTGCTTTTTGAACTTTCTTGCTTATTTCATAAGTCAGAATCATACTATGATAAACACTCTTTGTTGTCTCATTTTTTGTCACTTATCAAACTCCTTGAAGGTGATTGCATTTATCATGAATCTTTGGGACAAATGATGCTTCTTGTAAATCTTCATTTGATCAATATTCATCTCTTTTCTTGGAATTACAATACCATCAATATTCTTTAGAGCAATATAATCATCTTCCACCAAGTCCCAAAGTTCAGGAGCTTGTGAAATAAGGAAATTTTTCAGCGTGTCTTTCCAATACTCAAAAAGTTCGCCATTAAATAAAGGTGGTTTGTTGATGTTTCCTCCAACAACTTCTTCACTGAATTCAAACATATTGGTGTCTGCCAAAGTTGACAACTTTTTGTGTCTGATAAAGTTGACAACTTTTTGATAATTTATAAATAAATAAATAAAACTAGTTTGGTTTTTGTGACTTACTTGGAGTAGACGCAATCAAATTCATAAGTATCAAGTAATGAAAGCATAAATATTTTGATACGTAGATTTATCCTCATTCACCACTAACTTCGCTACATCAAATCCTCTCATTCAGAAGGCATTAATCCACTAATTCAAATACCTTGAATTACAAAGCACCTGACCCTCCAAGCCAGTCTTCCCAAACAGCCTAACAACCCAAGACTTTTGAGGAACTAACCACCTTACTATAAGTCATGTATTCTCCTAACAACCTAACAACCCCAAATTGAAGAAGAAACTAAACAACTATCAAATTGGATACAACAGATTAAACCTTGAGTAGTTACTTCTAAAAAGTTGATAATAACAATAACTCTCACACTATAAGAAAGGATCACTCATAAAATATTTCTAACTTGAACAAATATTTCTCTCCTTGAACTCTAAGACCATTCTTTTTTGTTTTTCGAAGATTTTCTTCTTCAACCTTGAGTATCTATTTATAGTTAAAATTTGATCATCGATTTAGTCCTTATTTAATTCTGAATTGTATTTTGTTAAGATTGCGTTTGTAAATTCTTCAAATTGATTATGTTTCTTTTTTGTTTAGATTTAGATTGTAAATTCTTCAGATTGATTTTGTTCATAATTTGTTCAGATTGCGTTTGCAAATTCTTCAGATTAATTTGTTTAGATTTTGTTGTAGATATATCTTGATCAAATCTTCTACAAATCTTGACCATATCTTCTTTCATACTCTTTGAAGTCAAATATATTGTTCTTATAAAATACTTGTGTTATCATAAAAACTCTAAGTATAAAACGAATTTGGTTCCAACAAATTTTTTTAGTAATTAGTACCAAAGATTAATTGGTTTTCACTTTCTTAGATATATTTATCTCCATGAGGGGCATAAATAAATGTCCTTTTGCACTCTTTTCATTCACCATGATTTTTAATGAGGCAATTTTCGTAGAGAGGATGTTATAATCTTTTACCTTCGCTAGGATGTTTTCCTAGACAATTTTTGCTAGTATGATTTTCATGAGCCATATCATTAATGAACATCCAAGGGGGAGTATAATGAATATACTTAAGATTCCCCTAACTCCTATTAGTAAGTGGGTTTAGTAATTGCTAACAATATTAGTGGTCTTTAAGGTGACCATTCACTTACTTATATGTGTCCTATAAATATGACTCATTTTGTATTGTAAATATATATTAAAGAATAGAATAATACAAAACTCTCATCTATCATTCTTGCTCTTTTTCTTTTAGTTTAATTTAAATAATAGAGACTAAAAAATGTAAATCTTTTATCAAAATTAAAAACAAAATTTTAAAATTTTATAAGAACTAAAAACTTATTTAACTACATCATGATAAGTTGAATGAAGTGTTAAAATTTCAAATATGTCTTAAAAAAACAAATTTCACAGGTCAATTATTTTGTAGACAACAAAAGACATAGCAAAAGAAAATAAAGTTATACATGTATTCCTAATGGAGGGAACTTAAGTATGAAGTTCTACATCGTTTAAGAAACTCACTCGTAAGTATTGCTTTATTTGTCCCAACATAGATAATTCATTTGAAAAATAAATTTATCTTAAAATTATTGGGAAAAACCAGAGATAGTTAAAGATAACTATCTCAATAATGCAAAATATTTTTCCCCACCAGTGTAGGTAAATGACCAAACAGAAAATCTAATTCCACATAACAATAATAATTGACAGAAAATTAAATATGAGACAAACATAAATTTTTAGCGTAGAAAACATCCCTTAAATTGAGAGGATAAAAACCACAGGACCTAGTGCAGTAAAAACTTCCACTATAATAATTAATGGATACATCAGAGTATTCCTAATAATAATAGGGAATATCAATCAACAATAACAACCTTATAACAAACTTTCACTAAAGTGGGTATACCACAGTAACTTTCAGAGAAGGTAACACTATTTAGATTGTATATTAAAATAATAAACTTTGTGGTAGAAATAACCTATTCAAATTGTAGATCAAATAGATAAAGTTTGCTACACATCTGTTACCATCACCAGAACCAAACCCTTTTCTCTTCTTTGTTTTGTCGTGCTTGCTTTTTCTTTCTTTTTCGGCACTATTCTAATCCATCTTCTTAGGGATTTCTAAATCTCTTTTATTTCCTACACCCAAGCTTAGCCCAATAATACTATATATTCTATTTTTTTTAATAATAACAATATTAATATTAATAATAATAATAATAATAAAATTTGGTGGGTTCCATTTAGAGAGTAAGCCCACCAAACAGATCACCCCCTCACGACTCAAGTGAGAAGGTATTGCTCAACTATACCAGCTTTCTTTTTACAACATATCATATTCGACACATGCAAGGTCTTCGTCATTATATACGAACCATTTTCATCAGTATGAATTTTCTCTATTAAAAGTGACTTCATTTCCAGCGTATCTTGTATCGAATGATACCGCACTTCAATATGCTTCAACTTTGCATGAAAAGTCGGATTCTTGCTGAGATGGATTGCACTCTGACTGTCACATAATAACACAAACTTGTCTTGTTTGAGGCCTAACTCATGTAGGAATTTCTTTATCCAAAAGAATTCTTTAGAAGCTTCAGTTGTTGCAATGTATTTAGATTCAGTAGTGGATAAAGAAAACTACCAATTGGCCTTGTGCATATTATATCATACATCAAACTACCAACTACGGATGCATAAGGAACCTTATTAATCTATTCTTTATATTTCTCACTTGTAGGACATTGATCATAATTCAATTTAAAATGAGTAGCAAGTGGAGTACTAACAGATTTACAATTGCTCATCTTAAACCTCTCTAACACATTCTCAATGTAATTGTGTTGAGAAACCACAATTTATTATTATTTATGTCATGAGTAATTCTAATGCTCAGAATTTGCTTTGTAGGACTAAAGTCTTTCATTGTAAAATACTTGTTTAAATCATTCTTTAGAGATTGAATCTTCTTAGTGTCATGACCAACAATCCACATGTCATCCGTATATAACAAGAGAATAATAAAATTACCATCAGAGAATTTCTTGATAAACACACAATGGTCATAAGTAGTTTTACCATACCCATGTTTCTCCATGAAATAATCAAACTTCTTGTACCGTTGTCGAGGTGCTTGTTTGAGCTCATACAAGCTTTTCTTCAATTTACATACAAGCTTCTCTTTACGTTTGACTTTGAAACCCTTTGGTTGTTCCATCCTCAAAATCTCCATGAAAGAACGACGTTTTCACATCAAGTTGTTCAACACACTTCTGAAGCTTTAGAAGAATTCTTTAGAAGCTTCAGTTGTTGCAATGTAGTTAGGTTCAATAGTGGATAAAGCAACACACTTTTGTAACCTTGATTGCCATGACACAACTCCCCCTACAAACGTCATCATATAACTTGAAGTAGATTTTCTAGAATCAAGATCACCTGTCATATTTGAGTTTGTGTAGCCATCCAACACATGTTCACCACCTCCATAGCATAAACACACTTTGGAAGTGCATCTAAGGTATATGAGAATCCACTTCACTGTTTGCCAATGATCTTTACCAGAATTAAAGAGAAACCGATTAACAACTCCAACTACATGAGCAATATCTGGCCTTGTGCATACCATAACAGACATCAAACTACCAATTGCGGATGCATAAGGAACCTTCTTTATCTCTTCTTTGTCTTTCTCACTTGTAGGACATTGATCATAATTCAATTTAAAATGAGTAGCAAGTGGAGTACTAACAAGTTTACAATTGCTTATCTTCAACCTCTCTAACACTTTCTCAATGTAATTATGTTGAGACAACCACAATTTATTATTCTTCATGTCACGAGTAATTCTAATGCCCATAATTTACTTTGCAGGATCCAAGTCTTTCATTGCAAAATACTTGTTCAAATCATTCTTTAGAGATTGAATCTTCTTAGTGTCATGACCAACAATCAACATGTCATCCACATATAACAAGAGAATAAGACTATCACCATTAGAGAATTTCTTGATAAACACACAATGGTCAAAAGTAGTTTTTACCATATCCATGTTTCTCCATGAAATAATCAAACTTCTTGTACCGTTGTCGAGGTGCTTGTTTGAGCCCATACAAGCTTTTCTTTAAATTACACACAAGCTACTCTTTAGCTTTCACTTCAAAACCCTCTGGTTGCTCCATATAGATCTCTTCCTCCAAGTCGCCATGAAGGAATACCATTTTCACATCATGTTGTTCATTTTCTAGGTTCATATTAGCTGTTAACCCAAGCACAACTCGGATAGAGGACATTTTCACCACAGGTGAAACAATTTCATCAAAGTCAATACCTTTTCTTTGATTAAAACCTTTCACAATCAATCTTGCTTTGTATCTTGGTGGAAAACTATTCTCTTATGCCTTTATCTTGTAGACCCATCTTTTCTTGAGTGTTTTTCTGCCATTAGGCAACTTTACCAAATAAAATGTGTGATTCTCATGCAAGGAATTTGTAACAACCCGATTTTTAACAGCGCGAGTGTATTTTTTTTTTAAAACAAAGAAACAAACAAAGAAATAAATAAGGAAATATTTTTGGGTAAATATTTAAGTCACAACACAACCACAAATAAGTCAACATAATTTACAAGCAGCGGAATAGTTTTTGAAATACGAATCCAAAGTATTTACACATTAAAACTAGTACATGGAACCCATCGAAAATAAAATGTCAAGCTGACAATATTGGTATAGGTACAGTCTTCCAAATTAAAATAAACACATCCCAAAAGAAAGACTTCTAATCCCTATACGTCAACCTAATATGATCATTCCTCAAAACTATACATCCTGAGTGATCTTCACGCGCCCCGCAAGACCCTCCTAACACAGCTCCAGTCAAGTGTGTCCAACTACATTCCCATTCACAGGGTACTAAACGGTGGGAAGATCCTGATTCTCATATGAGGGCAAAGCCCAGATTTCCACAATAATTGTAAAGGGTCACCAACCGAAATTAACAAATACCACATAACATTTTTATATTTTCAAATGCTCAAAAGAACCTTTCATCTTAGCATACTCCTCGAAAGGGTTTTCATACATCCAAAAAAATGCATAAACAATGTTGAAAAATGAAGTTTTAACAAACTGCACTGTCTTAGCCGAATACAGCTGAGAAAATGCAAGTTTTCAATTCTAAAATGGCTCTGAATCAATCAACACTTTAAACATGAATATTATCAATCATGAACTCATAATTAACACCAAATTAATCTCTACAAATTCAAACCTCAATCACACATCGAATATTCATTAAATCAATTATAAACACAAAAATACATCAAAACTTAATCAACCCAACTTCACACGTCAAAGCAATTACGACAAATCACAACAACAACTGAATATGTATATACAATCATCAAAGTATAACAAACATGACTCGCGTGTCAAGCACCCAAATGCAATGCGTATATGCCAAAATGCATGATTCCGGAATTCCAAACCAAAACCCTCCTCGAAGGGCGTAAATCATAATTGTACAGCCTCTCAAAGACTAGTACTAATTAACGAGGTGCCACCTATCACGGGTCAGCACGATTCACTAAAAAGCGTAAATCGTAAATGTACCGCCTATCACAGACCAGTACTGTTTACCGAGGTGCCACCTATCACGGGTCAGCATGATTTACTAAAAAGCGTAAATCATAAACGTACCGCCAATCACAGACCAGTACTATTTACCGAGGTGCCACCTATCACGGGTCAACACGATTTACTAAAAATGTGTATTCTATCACAGACCTACACGAGATGAACCAATGGATCACATGGCATCATCTCGTGGCCCATCACGGTCACCACTATCACCATGGCCCAATCGCGATTACCATGTACTATGAAATGCATGAGCATACTCTGATTCTTTTCACCACAATCATTAAGTAAATGCAGCTATTAAAAGATTCCCCATTTTTAATACTCATTTAACAATAATGATTTTTCAAACACAACACAGAGCATACTCAAACATATTTATTCACACCAATTTAAATTTCGACAACCATACATAAATCATATCTCCAAATTTCATCCTCACCTAAATTGAATTAAATTCATTTTCCACCAAGTCACACATAAATTTCTTCTCAAAAATTCATAATATTAATTATGAACACATCAATTTCACCAAGCATGAACCACCAAAATTTCCAAACATTAATCACCATATTCAATCTCTAAAATTTTCAACCATAAATCACCACAACAACATTAATATATCAAAGTTCTCCCCACCGCTAACTCGGTGCCAACGGTCTCGATTCCTTTTCGAGACTCAAGGAGCTAACTACATAAACATGAATATTTATAACAATTTGTTCACAATAAAACTAATCAAAACACAACAAAATTCCCAAAATTAAATCTTTCTCACACACCAATCTTTTAAAACCAAATAATCTATATTATTTACTTAAAAGTAAATAAAATACATATTGTCCAAATTTCACATTCACATACTCGACTATTAAAGCACCAAAATATTTTAGTTAATAAAATACTATAAACTTTTTTCTTTTTAAACTCAATCAAATAGTAATTAAAATAGTAACATTTTAAACTCTAACCATTTTTAAGTTCAATCTATCTTTTTGCTCAAATTCTTTAACTTAGTTAAAATTTGAATATTTTTACAACTTTAACAACTCTAAATTTTTCGTAAAATTTCCAACTCAGTTCAAACTCATTTATTTGAAAATAACTTATTACGTAACTCAAACACATCAAATTTAATCACTACACATATAAATCACATTAAATTTATTTTCTACAAATCCACACATCGAATACATCAAATTTCTTTTCCACAAAATCACAAATAATGTCCTAAATGCAAATTAAAAGTTTGGAAGGAGCCCTTACCTTAACGATAGCTCTAACACACGATTCCCGTACCGTAATTAATTTCGGTAAAATTTACGTTTGTGACGTTGCTTTGAAAATTAGCTCACTAGCACCGCTGCGCGGCAATAAGCGACTTTCCCTTCTGCCACTTTTCAAAACGAAGCTTAGATCTAAGAGAAAAGTGAAGGTTTTTGTGTTGTGGATTTTGAAAATAACTCAAAACTAGAAACAGAGAAGGACGAAGAAGAAGGAATGCTGTTTTTCTGTTTCCCCTGGTTTCCTTGCTTTCTAATATATATATATATATATATATACTTACATTACTTTATATATATATATATATACTTAAACTAATAATATATATATATATATATATATTATTAAAATTAAACCACAAATATCTAAAAATATCTAGGTATTTTAGAAAATTACCATTTCACCCATCACTTTCCAAACTACTTTTTGTTAAAAATATCAACTCTCGTCGCAACTCTGTTGATAGATATAATTTTCAGCAACCCGAGGTATTTTAACAAAATTGTCTGGTATTAAATTCTTCGTATCGTAAATAAATAAAACTATTTGTCGACGAATAATTTAATCGGGGATCCAAATGTATTTTTGGCATTAAATTCACAAAATACCAAAATACAATAATTTGGCTAAAAAGCCTTAGAGTTCAACATTAAAATACCCTAAAATTGCATAATTTACAATTTAAAACTATGGGTCTTACAGAATTCATCTTTTTTGGCACAACCTTCAACCACTTTTCTTTATCAACATTTGTAATAGCTTCTTGATTGTAATATGGATCTCCACTATTAGTGATCATCACATATTCATGTGGAGGATATCTTTGAGAAGGTTGACATTCTCTAGTAGATCTTCTCAACTCAAAGTCGACTGGTGGCTCAGTTGGAACCTATTCATCATGGTAAGGTACATGATCATCAGTTACATTTTCATCATCTACCTGTATATCTCCCCCATCAACAAGAGTTTCTGCAAGGGTCTTAGGCGCAACATCAATGTAACTTCTGGAATTTGGTTTTTGTTTCTCAACTTTATCAAAATCTTCAATAGTCTGGTCTTCAAGAAATATCACATCTCGACTTCTGATAATTTTCTTGTCAACAGGATCCCATAATATATAACCAAATTCTTCATCACCATAAATGACGATACACATTGTTTGGATTTACTATCAAGCTTAGACCTTTCATCTCTTGGAACGTGAACAAAACATCTGCAGCCAAAAACTCTCAAATGACGGTAAGAGGCATCTTACATACTTTCCTATCCACACTCTATTTGGAACATCACCGTCAATTGGAATAACAGGAGAAAGATTGATCAAATCCACTGCAATTTTCATTGCTTCACCCAAAAAGGATTTCGATAGCATACATCTGATTATGTCATTAATCGTATGATTCATTCTCTCTACAACATCATTATGTTGAGGTGTTTTTGGAACTGTGTTCTCAAACCTGATTCCATATCTTTACAATACTCTTCAAATGGACCTCTGCACCACCATTATCTAATTGAACACATTTCAATTTTCTTCCCATTTCACTTTTAACACTTGCATGAAAGTGTTTGAAGACTCCAAGTACCTGATCTTTAGATTTCAAAGGAAATGCCCACACTTTTCTAGAGTGGTCGTCAATAAAAGTAACAAAATATGAAGCACCACCAAGAGATTTACTATCCATCATACAAATATCAGTATGAATTAAATCAAGAATATTTTAACTCCTATGAGGACCAGTATTATGAAAAGAAACTCTATGTTGTTTTCCAACAAAACAACGAGTGCAAGTTTTAAGAGACGTACCTTTCACATGAAGAAAATTTCTCTTCGCAAGTATGTTGATTCCTTTCTCACTCAAGTGACCGATCAGAAGATGCATCTTCCATTGCATTCACTTCTTCCTTGCATAACTTCTTAGGCATCCTATAGCGAGAAGTGGAACTTTGTTCCTTTGCAACCACTAGGGACCCTTTGGTGATTTCACATATACCACCACCACCAAAGTAAGTGTGATAACCATCAATATACAAGGATTTCACCGAGATCAAATTGAGACGAATATTAGGTACATGTCTAACATTCTTCAATTGAAGCTTGCAACCAATTCCAATTTCAACCCAAACATCTCCCATATCGATAATTTTACATACTCCTTCATCTCCCATTTTTACCATGCCAAAATCACCAGCACTATAACATGAGAAGAAATCATGCCTAGGAGTAACATGATATGAGGCACCCGAATCAGAAATCCAAGTTGAGTCATGAGATGCAAGGTTTATGGAATTATCATCACAAAAATGTAGTCATTTCTAACAGATGCAAATGTTGTTGTATCTTTATCATTATTCTTCTCTTTGTCTTCATCTCTTTCACTTTATTGATCTCTCTTAAGAAATCTATAATTTCTTTTTATGTGACCCGCTTTTCCATAATAATAACATATCACTTCTTTTCTAGTCCTTGACTTGCTACGACTTTCAGAGTTGTCGCATCTATGGAAGGTTCTAGATTGCCTTTTTCCCCGTGACTCTATAATTAGTGCTTTTGACTTTGAGGAAGAACCAATCAAACTACATTCATTTCTTCGAGCTTCTTCGTTCAACATGCTCTATTTAACTGTTGACATTTTCAACATTCCACTTAGAGCTGAATTGGTTAATGTCACAACAAGGACTTCTCAATTATCAGACATGGAATTTGACAATAACAACACATGAAACTCATCATCTAATTTAATTTCTGCGGTTGTCAATTGATTCACTGTATTTTGAAAAATACTCATATGCTCTGCAATTGAATCCCCATCTTTGTATTTCATATTCACCAGCTTCCGAATCAAGAACGCTTTATTTTGCACATTCTTTCGTTCATAAAACTCTTTTAATTTTTCGCACATCTTGTTAGCATATGTTTCAGTTTCAACATGTGGATATACACTCAAATCAAACCACTTCATGATCAACGCCACTGCCTTTCTATTCATCTTCTTCCAGTCAGCGTCAGATTTATCTGCGGGTTTAACAGTGTTACCCTCGATAGGATCATACAAATCTTTACTGTATAACATGTTTTCCGTGCTTGTTTTTTATTTCTTTTTTGGCACTGCTCCCATCCTTCTTCTTAGGGATTTCTAAATCCTTTATTTCCTTCACACGGGTCTAGCCCAATAATACTATATATGGTCCTTTTTTTTCATTTTTTTTTTCAATAATAACAATATTAATACTAATAATAATAATATTAATAAAATTTGGTGGGTTCCACTTGGGGAGTGAGCCCACCCAACAAATCTCACCCTCACGACTCAAGTGAGAAAGTATTGTTCAACCATACCGACTTTCTTTCTACAACATATCATCTTCGACACAGGCAAGATCTTTGTCATCATATATGAACCATTTTCATCAGTATGAATCTTCTAAATTAAAAATTATTTCATTTCCAGTGCATCTCGTATCCAATGATACCGAACAAACCCTAATTTTTGGACTCACGCATCTGATTATTATCTAATAAAAAACCTAGTAATGTGTGGAGCGCTAGTTTTTCTTTGATCCAGTTGTAGATTTCCTTTCTAAATAGAGGATTCTCCTCAGTTGGAAAAATACACAAAAAGCTCTCTGCATTTGAAGTTTTTCTCTACTTCTTTCCATTTCTTTCTAACTTCTTCTTTTTCTTTCGAGTGGTCATAGTACCAAAGTACGAATGGCAACCATTTGACTGTCATATTGAGGATGTAATTATAGAAAGATTTTTTACGGTGCTGTAGAACTCTGGTACAGTGTATCTGAGCTGTTTTATCAAGGGGACTTTGTGGTTGATAGTTTGCCTTTCACAATTTCGACAATGCCTCAAAACTTCTTAAAGAGAACGACCTAGTTCACGACTCAATCCAATAATATTTTTGGTGGCATAAATTGATTTTTAAAAGTTTTTAGAAACTCAAAAATAACAATTTTAAGATGTTTCTTTCTGCCATGTCTACCGACGAAATTATTGAGATAGGATCTTTTGCTCTTGATTTTAACAATTCATTTCGGTTTGAGAGATGTCACTTCAAACTATGAAATTAATCCAATTTAAATATTAAATTTTATCAAAATTGATCAAATTGAGTCGTCTCCATCCTATCTCCAATCAAATATATCTTCAAAGGATGAGAGATGCAAATCATACAATGACTTTTTTTTGGTTCCATCCTATCTCCAATCAAATATATCTTCAAAGGATGAGAGATGCAAATCATACAATGACTTTTTTTTTTTTTTTGATATATATGATTAATATTTACTTACGCTGCCAAAAAATGTAATAAAATCAAATATTATTTTTTGATAGAATAAAATCAATACTTTGTTAATAAAATTTTAACCATGTATTGATTGTCAAGAAGAAATAGAAAAGTGACAATGGTGCTAGTGAGGTTTGGATTAAACATTTGTACATCTTGTCTTTGTCCTTTGCAACTTGCTGCAGATATATCTATATCAATTTGATAAGTTCTTAATTATTGATCCTGACCCACATGTTAAAAGGGTTAAAAAATATTATAATTTAAAAGGCCTCAAAAAAGAAAGTCCCTAACACTAAAAATTTGTGGGCTTAGTGGGTCTATAGGTCTACTTTTTCAAAAAAAATATTGTTTTTTTAAATAAATTAATAATTTTTTCTTATTTTTTTTATTCGAAAAAAAAAATCAATTTTTTTGAGATTTTTTTTTATTTTTCTCACATTTTTTTAAGAAAAAAATATTTTTTTTTTAATCGAAAAAAATAAATTTTAAAAATTTTTCAAGATAAAAAAAATCTCAATATTAAAAAAATATTGAGGGCCTATAAGCCTCATGAGTCCCCTCCCTTAAACCCCATGAAATAATAGGTCGGATCTTTAAAAAAATTATTTTATTTAAGGACCTAATATTATGAGTTTAATAAATAAAATTTAAGGTGGCTTTGAAATTGAGAGCTTTTTTTGACACTTATAAGTGCAGATACATATGATAATAGAAAAAGTCTAAGACGATCACAAGATCTAGTCTCACAAATAAACAGAAGAAGAAAAAAATTTAAATAATATATTATTTTAAATTTAATGATATTTTTTTTGTCTAGTTTTTATTTAAAGATTACGAATTCGCTATCTCTCTTTTCTAACAAAAAAAGATTTAGTTTTTTTTTTATTCTATTAGAGAGTGAATTAGAGTTATTTTTTAGTATATAATCACCTCATCAAGTTTTTTTATTCCTTCATTTTATTGAAATAAGTAAATTTTCACATAAATTTAGTATTTTTTTTTCGTGTTTTATTTTTAATTTCGTCGTCTCAATGTCATGTTTGTTTGTTAGTCAATATCTAAGTACAATGTTCACAAATAAAACAAACTCGTGATGTCGGTACCATACTTTAAGGAAGGGGCTTACGCATACTATTAACAAATTCATCACTTTCTTAGTCTTTTAGTCTTATATATGATTCATTCTTTTTTAAGTAAGGGGCTTACATATAACTTGAATTCATAATTTTTTATTAATATTATTTCTTTAATATTCAAACAAAGTCACTCAATGAAAAGGATTATTCAATTAAATATCAACAATATTTCAAAATTAAAAAATATTAATAACATATCCAAAAATTGATAGCTGCAGTGTACCAAAATTAATATTCTAGGACTCAAAATGTTTTTATTTTTTTTAAATTATTATAAATCGTCAAATTGTCATTTTTAATCATTATTAGGGACTTAATTGTTCCATTGTTGAATATTGTTCATGTATAAACTAAATTTTCCAAGTGTATTTTCATATTAAATAAGTCTTATTTATATTTTTTTATATCTTAAATTGATTTTTCACATATTTTTTAAAAACTAAAATGCGTCTTTACTCTTTTATGTTAATAAAAAAATAATTAATATAAAGTTTTTATGTATCTTTTATAAGATAATATTTTATTACTCAATAACATATTTATTTCTTATTGACTTTTTATCAGGACATATTACTAGATCCCATAAACTATGAGTACATTCCAATATTTCAATACTTAATTTGAAATTTGAAGTATTAAACACTAGGAATATTTTAAACATTTGGCGGATAGTCCATACACCAACACTTCCCACTCAAACATTTTCCAATTTGTCCTCTAGGACAATTGGGTAGACATGCTGCATCTGTTTTACAGGCGTAACTTGAATAGTATCCACTTTTTCCTTCAGATTGTTGACACATATCTAGACATTCAAATAATAAACGTGATCATGAAATTGTTGTTATATTGTAAGTGAGAGATTTAAAAGGAAAACTAGTTTGAAGTGAAAAATTACAACATTAAATATTAAAATTTTATCTTATTTGATAATTTGTTTCGTATCTGATGCAATAACAACGAAAGCCAATAAAAACACCATTGTGAGAGTAGAAATCCTTTTAGTATTCATATTATATTATATTGTATTGTAAATGGTACATATGATAGACTATAGATGTGTACTTATATAGGAAAATAGTCGGATATCACAATGATCATATTAAATATTTTAGATTGATATATTAAATATAAAGATAATATTTAGTTTATGTTAGACTGATAAATATATAAATAATTTTATTTACTTAAATGTAAATTATTTTTATGAAAAAGAAAAAGTAAATAAATTAAATGCAAAAAATCTATAAAATAATTGAAAAATTGTATTTTTATGTAGTTAAATAAATTTAATGGAGAGACCAATCTTTTTTTGGGAAAGATTTACAACTTTCTCTAAGATTCATTTGATTTCATGCAATGACAATTTTATGTTTAACTTCATATTTTGAAAATAAAAATTTCAAATAATTACATAACTAAGTCGTAACAAAACCTTTTTAATTTTTTTTTTTTTGACTTTTAATCCCCATAATATTTTATCAGCAATTTTTGTCTCTATAAAATCAAAGCAAGTGAAGAATTTATTTGAATACTATCAAAATTTGCAAATACATTTTGTGTTATATATAATAGAAGTCTTCACAAAAATAAGCTTAAAATTATTTTTAATGCAACTTTAACATTTTTTTCCTATTTTACCCTTCACTTATTGTAATGTACACTACTTCCAAAATTTTTATTCTATTTTATATTTATGATAGTATAAAATATATCAATTGTTAAGAAGAATGGTTGTATTACCATGGCAATGAATCAACACCAACAAATATTTTTTTTTTCTCGAAGATGAATTGAATTAAATAAAGTGAATTTTGTATTATTTTTGACAATCAACTATATGTAAAAGAAATTAATTTGATGGTTAGAATTAAGGTTTTGGTTATATTTTCTTTCATTGTCTTATGAAATTTTTACATATATTATTGAGGTGATTTTTTACCTTTTTAATTAATTTTAATATCATAGGTGAGTTATAATCATCCATCCTCAAGTATTAAGAAAAAAAAAATTTATTAGCTTAAATAGCACATGCAGTCCATCAATTTAATTTCAATTAACGTTTTAATTCTTTATTTTTAATTTTTTCTCGATACAAAAATTCATCAAAATTTTCAAACAAAATTTATAAAATTAATAATCATCTTCAATATAATACAAATTTCATCAAATGCATAACTCAAATATTCAAATAAACTCATATTTTCATCTTCAACAACATTAAATTTATTAAATAGAAAATGAAAATTTGAGTTTATTTAAAAATTTAAGCTATGAATTTGATAAAATTTGCATTATATTGAAGATAATAATTAGTTTTATGAGTTATGTTTGAATTTTTTTTTTTAATATTTGTAAAAAAAGTATAACATTATTAACATTTTAAAACATAAAAGATCAAATTATCACTAAAAATTAAAATAACTACCAATAAAAAAAAAAAAGTTTTTTCCTCCAATCAAAATGAACGACGAATAAGTGAATCTCCTTAGCTAAAACGTGGGCCAACCTATTCTTACACTCAGATACACCAGAAAAAGAAATATAAATAAATATTTTCTTCAGGAGATTGACCTCAACAAAGAGAAGACTCAAGTCTTACACACATTGTTCGAAACAAAGTAAACAATTGCAAGTATCATGGAATGTGTTGAACTGATGTTGTTAATGAGTTACATATCATGGAATTTGATTTTACCAAACAAAGTAAACATTTGCAAGTAATTGCCATAATTGTATAATAAACTTAGAGACTCAACTTTATGTGGAAACTTGTGCTAATCACCATTGGTATTGCCATGTGTTGTGGTCAACTATACAAGATGGTGACTATGCCACACACAAATGAACACTTTTTTCTCAAAAATGGGAGCTTAAAAAAATGCAAGAGAACAAATTTAAGAACCAATCATTCACACAAATATACCCAAACTTTGATCAATTGAACTAATGACTATATATATACACAATGTGATGTATAATAATGATTAACTCTTTATCTTCTGGACTCCAACCCATCTAGCAAAATCCACCCACCTATGCAAAAATTGTACCAAATCATGAGAAATGACCAGAATATAATCAATTTTAAAGCATAAATATTAATTGAACTAAATCAATAATCTTACAATAGTGAGCCCCAATATGTATTCGCAGTTCTAACAGTAAAGTATGCTGCAGTTAGTATAAGCTTGTTTCGACGTAGCAACGGTTCTAGAATCCATTGCTCAATGATTCCTGCAAGTACTTGGTACCTGATCACATAGACTATTATAATTCTTGATAGAAGTCATTGATGGGAGAAATGTATTAAAAGGTATAATATAGAATTTGTATCAATAATCTTCCTTTTTTTTATGACATGCAGAGAATGTATCATTGTCTGTTTCTTCTTTGAAAGAGATTTGATGCTTTCATTATTTTCTATTATCCTCATAGCAAAATTGAAAAGGCTTAAGTATATTTTTTTGTCTTTGTGAATATACAATTTTTTGCTTTAAGTACATACAAAATTTTTTGTTTGTTTTTATTCCTTGCAAATATACAACTCTTTGCTTTTGATCATTTTATTTTTAGTCCCTACAAAATTTGTTCACGTTGAAATTGGTCTTTGAAATATGTGTAACATTATGTAGCCTATATTTATGAAACTAAAAATGCTTTACATATTACAAGGTTCAATTATGACAAAAAAAAAGTGGTGTATTTATAAAGAGTAAAAATAAATATTTTTTACACGGAAGAAAAACAAAATGTAGTTAGTTTGCAAGACCAAAAACATATTAACGAAATGAAAATTACCCTAATCTCTTTTTTCTTTCTAAAAGTAGTCTTACATAATGGAATCTGACCTCAATTTTTAACTTCCAATCAAAACCTCTGCCAGGTTAAAATACGGATTTGAATTGCGTGCAGTCTTGCAGTCAGAGTTTTCTGGTTGTCCGATCTTGATCAGATGGTCAAAAAACTCTCAACTGTAGGACTGCCACAATCTTGCTCCTTAAAACACTAGCTATGCTCAAAACCTACCCCTCAAAAGTCTGAATAAGTATATATATATGCACAAGAATATTTGATGTCTATAAAAGATAAACTTTAAAGAATATTCATAGTACTTTGTTTAAGAACAATGGAATACCTGAGGTTGCTAACTACTACCATGTAAATACCATATGCTACACTTGTTGATATAACAGGTAAATTCTCAACAGATAATGCTTTGTTTACAGCCTTCTGTGCATTTATCAATGCATTTGTTATACTTATACCAACCTGAAAAAAGAATTGCAACCACTGATGTTACAAATTCATTGATACTATAATTTGTTTTGAATTTTATACAAAAACTCAAGTATTTATGTTGAAGTTATGGACATAGAACACAAGATAAATCCTAGTTCAACTTGGTTTTTGCAGCACATTGAAGTTCACCACATGATATGCTAGGAAAGTTTTTCCATATATTTTATAATTTTAGATGTAGATGGCGATTCATCCATTAAATGGAGTATTTGAACTTGTTTGGATTGACTTATTTGAGCTTATCTACTGGCATAAGCATTTGTAAGACAGTTTGGGATAACTTATTGAAACAACTTATGACATGTTCATAATTTGTTTTCAGATTATCTTTTGTTACAAAAATAGCTTATATAAAAGCACTTATATAATAAGCGCCTATACCATCAAAGCTTAATTAAGTCGGGTATCCACACAGGGTCTAAGCCAAGAAGGAAAATCGTAATGATTTATGTGCTACTTGTGTTGTGGATTAAGTTTAATAGAAGACACTTTCCTCTTGGGAAAATATACATGTCTGCACGATATGTTCTCTATTGAAATGGATGCCATATCTGAACTGAAAAACATATTATTTTTAACAGTGACACTAATGGCTACATGCAACTGTCTCTAGTGAGATTTGAACTCCATTTCTTGAGGTTACAAAATCAAGGTCTTACCACTGAGTTGATATCTCAAGGACATGACATATCTAAACTAACCCAGCTACATAATATTAATACAAGCATCTACAAAAAGTTATACTAGACGCTAAGAAGCAAAGTGAAGAATGGTATAACAGTTAGTCCATTTCTGATTAAAATGATAGCTTTACCTGTATTCTATATAACCATTAAAAACTCGGTCTAATTATAAGAATGAAAATGATAGAATAAATACCACATAAACTAGGAGTTTCTATTTCAATGTATTTTAATGAAGATGAATGGAATTCAATATGCAAGAATCATGAAAAAATGTCACAGCAGCAGATAATTTTCTAAGAATCAACCAAAAAGTTAGAACAGACTAAAAAGATAATTTTGTAAAGAAAGTAAGGTGCTGGTTTACCAGTGAAGCACCGGTTCCAACTACGAATAGCTTTGCTCCATTACGCTGCATATGAGAGATGGAGATGACCCTTAATTATATGGAAATAACTATTTGACTTGGTTTAAATGACCCAACACATACCACTATAGCTCCTATTCTTTGTAGAAGTGTGTATGATGTTCCTGCCAAAGCCACCTGTTGAGAAAATGAAAATTTATTAACATTTGATTTGTTTGGATAAACAACTTAATTAAACGTTTATTGTATAAATGTTTAAAGTATAAGTGCTTATGTATAATTAAGTTATTTCTGTAACAAAACATAAAATAAAGTCAAACTGTTTTTATATATGTTATAAGTTGCTTTCATAAGCTAACCTGGTGAGCTTAAATTAAAATAAACTGAAAACAACTTATGGACATGTCATAATCTGTTTCTATAAGCTCTCTCTAAAACACTTTTATAAGTGTTTTTCTCAGTAGATAAGTTCAAATAAGTCAATCCAAATAATCCCAAATATCAACTATATTCAGTGTTGCCAAATAACCGATATAGTGGCGTTATAAAACTATAGCATAGCAAAATTTGAACAACTCTCAATTGCTCCATGATACACTATTTAATACAAAGTGTTGTAAAGAAACCGCTATTACAGTGCTATAGCACTGTAGACAAATCGCTATATTTTGAGATTTGCAATTGACAAGATTAACTATATTACAGTTAAAATAAAAAGTCTTTATCAAAAGTATAAAAAAAAAAGCTTTATACTGAATGAAAAAAACCACACGCAAAAATATAAAGAGTCTTAACCTGAAAAGCATTTTCAGGACAGCCATAGAAGAATTTGGCAATCACTCCAGCACTAACTGCAAGAGGAGGTTTAAGAGAAACAGTGGGAGCAGGAAACCACACAAGTACAAAACCTGTCACAATGCCTGTTACCTAAGATAAATTAACAAACTGAATAAGAGTACAAGAAGTTAAAGCAAATATGATCAAAACAAAGTGGAAAATGTGACATCAAGCAGATTATAGAAATGAAAAAGGATAAATGAAGGGTCTTTGTGGCTCACATAGTGTCACTTACAATAATGCATGCTACCACTTAAGGAAAAAAATCCATCTTTGTAGCATCAACACTTCAAATTGAAGGTTTGTTCGGTGTTTGAACGTGTATATGTTTGACATAACATTACACTGACATATGTAGTTGCATTCAATTATGCGTTGGTGTCTGTGTTTGTGCTTTGTAGAAGTTCATTAACAAATGCTACTGTGCATAAGAAGCTTACCAAAATTACTCCTACTTAAATCAAAACTTCGCACAAACTATGTTCTTTATTCTTCAATAAATGTATCAGTTATTAGTATAAGCTATATAAATATGTAATCAAGATTTATTTATCAATTTCATTTTGGAAGAAAGAGGGAGAACCATGCAGATGTCAGGCTGAACTATCTAGGTAAATGACTAATATCAAATTATTAAACACCTCTAAATTACTAAGCACTTGGTCAGTCAATTCATGCTAATTTTGAAATTTGACCAATTAGCATAAGTTACATGCAGTTGGAAGTAGAATTTCCTGAAAATGGCACATGCCCTTGTATCCTAATTTGATTTAATACAAAAAGCAACATTTGCAGCACTATCACAAATTTTCATGTAGCAATCATAAATATATGAAATAACTATATATTCCCTCTGCATGGTTCTAAATTGTAGTTGTGATGGCAGTTACACTGCGAACCTTGATATCAAGGAAAAATGCGGCATCAATTGCAGTTGCTGACTGCAATTTTTAGAACTATGCTCTTATGTGATCCGAGTGAAAATCAGGAGTCAGCAAGTTAAAGAGAGATTTTCAAATATTTTGATCATCGTAATAGGTAATAATGTAATAAACCCTGATTCTGGAAAGTGATAAGCTGGAAAAAGTTGTCAAACTCCTATGTTTGATAACTAAAAGAAAGATGAAGAATATATCTTATTGATAAGCATACCACATTAGCAACAACAAAATCGATCTCCTTTGTGAAATTTTCTTTACGCCGCTGGAATTCGGCAGCAGCCTGAAAGCACACAAGATATCAATTGGAATACCTGATCTATTATCACTTGGAGCACCATTAGATGAAAGAAGAATCAGGATGATTTGAAAAACTGTAACAAGATTTAAAATAAAACAACCCATTAGTTCACATTCATAAATCAGCATTGGTTTGTGACTGAATCTAATTACAAACTGTCAATCCAAATAACTTGATATTAGAAAGAACTTACCTAAATGTCATTTTAAAGTTTTTGGAGATGAAATTCAGTCAAATTTAACTATCAATCTCTAACACATTTCACCAGAAAGTAACTTGCTTGAAGCATAACTGTATTGATAATTCAATTATGCTAATAAAATCAATTGTCATCACGCTTTTGTTTTCACGGCTAATTTTCAAGAAGATATCATGAACAAGAAACAATCTTAAGCAAAGAATGGTATTCAAAAACATCATTATACAGATAGATTCTATGTTGTCATCTCAAACTCATCATACCAAAAGGGATAGATCCGTCAACTTATTTTTCTATAAATAGAGTGAGGCAAGATGACCTTCTTTCCCAATTTTATTTTACAGTGCAGAAGATGTTCTTAGCAGAAATGCTAGTGGAATCTAGTACTATGAAGCCAATAACAAGTTTTAAATATTTCCCCACTCTTAGTCATGTGTTATATGTCCACGATGCTTTGGTGTTTTACTAAGGCATCAAAAAAAGAATTTGGAGCTGATGGAGCTCTATAGCCAAGCTAGTGGTCAATACCTAAGCACAAAAAAATGCAGATTCTATTCTTATCACATGTATATTCTATATTCTAAAAAACTTATATCTCTAGTTTTCTTGGTTTTGAGCACCATTATCGATTGCAGCTAGCAGACCATGGCAGAAGGCCAAAAATCCGCCATTTTAAACTACTATATCAGTCATAAAATGCAATTGAACCATCAATTTTCGCAAATTGACAATGGCTGTTGTCCAAATATCTACCGCTGCAATCGAATTGGTGCCACATGACCGATATTTGACAACAATGGTTTTGAGCAAGTCATCTTCCATTTGACATTCCAATTTAACAAGAAACAATTTTAATCTTAATTCCACTCAGAGTTACATAATTCGCTGGTATATCCTACGAACCGCAAATTGGTTTGTGAGTACCGGTTCTGCATTCATACTCATGTACTAATGTGGTATAAGCACAAATATGATTTCTCTTGTACCAAGAATTGTTGTACTTATATAGATAACTCAACTTCTAGTATTTTAGAAATAAGTGATGTAAGACTACTTAAAATTGTTGTATTCATATAGATAACTCAACTTCTAATATTTTAGAAACAACCGACGTGGGACTAGTATTACAAATTCTTCCATTTTTTACTACCAACTATGTATACCCCCACGTACCGAATACTTTGAAGATTACGTACCGCGTACCCCAACCCGTACCACGTACCAAAGAGAATTGCGAACCAGGTGACTATGATTTCCACTCATAATAATATAATTAAAGTCACAATGATAGCAACATAATTTTTTTTCTAAAGAGTCTAAGAGGGAAACTTACACATATTTAATGTGGAGAAAGAGGGGTATCCTATATTTGAACCCACACCCCAACATATCAAATGTTTCTAAAAGTGTCGTCTGAGTTGTACTTACGCGACATATCAACATAATTTCAATAGGATATAAACATTGGAATTGGCAAAAAAAACATTAACATTGATCACACAACTTATGAAATTGTAATTGTAATAATGGAAATAAACCTTGGTGAAGATGACAACAACACATTCCATAACAAGCTTGGACAAAAACAAATCATCAGCCAACAATCTTTCCTTAAACCCTCCAAATTTTAACAACCACCTAAACACAACTGATTCCTCCAACTCAAAAAACCTCCGCACTATCGAACCCGGCACCCGTCCAGCCTTAACAGCAACCGCCAAATCCGCCGGAAAACTCTCCAGCGACCTTCTGGCCTCCGCCATGGCCACAATTGCCTCTTCCCAATTTCTGTCCCTTTCTTCCTCTTCACCGCCCCCACCCTCGCCGCCGCCGCCACCTCCATTCCCTGGAAATCCACCGTTATTTCCGGATGAGAAAGTGGCGGAAACCGGAGAACGGAGCAAATGGGTAGGGGGAGAGTAATGATTAAGCTTGGAAGAGAAGAATGTGAAAATTCCATGGTGAGTTGTGATGGTGAAAGTTGGTAAAGAGGAATGAGTGTAGTGGTAGAAGTTGGTTTGAGTTTGAGTGTGGTGTGAGAACAAGTGTGTTGAAATGTTGGAGAAGGAAGCCATAGCCATCTTGAGAATAGAGAGAGAGTAGTTGGTTGGGGACAGTTAAAAATAGAGGGAGATTGTTGAATGTTGATAAGATAATTTGAAAGGATTTTAAATGGATATATATTGTAACGGTTTTATAATTTTTTTTTTAAAGATAACCACGTAAAAATAAAAAATACAACTCGGAAGTTTTAAGTTTAACTTAGGAATATTAGTATTTTTTCATATCATATTGCAGTAATATTTAGTGGTGGAGAGTTTTTAAAATTTTTTAAATAATTTTATTTACATAGATCATTAATGTAAAAAGTTTTTAGAGTATCAATTAATTATAATCGTTAGATTATTAGTAATATTTAATTTTTTATAATTATTTATAAAATTATCGACATCATTGATCATAATTTATTAATGATATAAAACTTGTTATATTTGATAATGTATATAAATTAAATTAAATTTTAAAAATTAATAGGATTTATTTTTGAATTTAGAATTTTAAAAATTAGAGGATTATAATTTTGCATTTTAACAAAAGAACTAAATAAAAACATATGGCTAAAAAAAAAGTACTTAGACTTCGATATTAAGTGCAAAAATATACAATGTCAAGATAAGGCTTATTTTTTAAATTTAAAATAAAATTATTTTAATAAATTATTATATTTTTGTTTACATATTATTTTCCAAACATTTAAAAACGAAAAATCATTTATTAAATTATTACAATTGAAAATATTTTTAATTGATGAGAAAATCAATCTATTTAATCTTAATTAAAATAATATTTACTTTAGATAAAATTTTATTAATTTTAATTTTGAAAATAATAATATATACAATGTCACAAACTTAAAGCATGAATACGTGTGACTTTTTTATTAAGTAATTTTTATTTTTTTTTAGGCTTACGATCTTACTCTTCGGTGAGCTATGTCCTATTTAGAGCATTCTTGCAACTCTAATTTGTGGGATTGTTAAAATATGTGTTATTTCTGGGAAACTAATATTGAAACGTCGTGGCATATTCTTGTTGGTTATTTGCAATGAGACAATTATGACAGTTTGTATGTGAATAGATAATCTAGTTAGGATAACTACTTGTATCTATAAATCAGTTACCCATCAATAAAGAGTACAATTTGCGTTTTGCAAATTTCTGTTATCAATTACGTCTTCTCTAATAAGAAGTTGTTTGTGTGTGAAAATGTTCCAACAACTTTGGTATTTAGAGCCTTGGTTCATTCCAAGGGATATTTTTAGGAAAAAAATAAAACTCACGAGTAAAATGAGAAATTAAACACAAATGAAGTGAAGATGAATTTCAATGAAATTTTTTGGCATACTTCCACATTTTGATGGTAAGAACGGAGAAAAATGGCGTGTTCAAGCTCAAGTGTTTATTGGTTTTCAAGATGTTTTGAAGATCAATAAAAGAGAGGCCGGAGGAAAATGAATGTGATGATATGACTGAATCCTTAAATAAAAGAGAGGCCGGAGGAGGACCTAGCAAAACAAAAGAAGGATCAACGTCTATGTATTAACAGAATTGACACTTGATGGGATGTGGACTGATATGGATAACCATACCACATGGCCCCTTCTATTGTAGCTCAACCATTTAGCTCATCCTAACTCAATTCCACCATTCAGCTTAGTCTAGCTCAGCTCCACCTAACTCGACTTAACCATTCAGCTCAGTCTAGCTCAACTCCATCATTCAACTCTTTCTAACTCAAGCCAACCATTCAGCTCACCTCCACCATTAGTTAATTATGGTAATTTATTTCTTGAGTGAAAGTTGTGGTTCTTGTGGGAAATGCCTCATGGCCTGCACGAATAAGTGACACAAGTTGCACGTGTTGTAGCTATATGCGTCTGATACAAATGAGTTGGGTGAGAAGGAGACATTCAACCCCACACATGACAAGTATTATAGATCTCATAAGATAAATCTAATGACCTTGGACATTAGACAGAGAGAAAGATATATATATATATATATATATATATATATATATATATATATATATATATATATATATAGATAGATAGATAGATAGATAGATAGATAGATAGATAGATAGATAGATAGATAGATAGATAGATAGATAGAGAGAGAACAACAAACCGTTGCTACAACTGATCATCTCTTAATAGAGAGATTTTACCTCAGTACAGTCTAGGACTTAACCTACTATTGAAAAAAATAGCATACAAGTATTATTTACTTTACCTCTTTAGGCTTTGAATATTTTTCTTATGCTTGTCTAAGTTGTTACAAATAGTACCTTTCTCAACTTTCTGACAAGTTGCCATTGAAGTTCATAAGTATTTTTACACTTCTTCAGTTACCTCTTAACTATGGAAGAATTATTACCATATTGGGATAATTTATATCAGTTCCAGTTTGTGTCTAAATTAACACATTCTTTTTTTAGGGTTGTAACTCTTATTGACAGAATATTACATTTCAAGATCTATATCAATTCAAGTGTATGAAACATTGTGATTGATTTACATCTATTCTAATAACTCTCTATTGAAAGAATTTTTCATTAATTCATTTCTTTTGAAGTGCTCAAGGCTTTTAAGAAAGTCTTCGTAGAACATTGTCTTTTTATATTGATCGATCTCTACTTAAATACTAAGGAATATATCCGTTGAGGACATTACTGTTGGAGATCTTGAATATGAATTTAAGGCAAACAAACCTTTCAGGCACATTCATCTATATCTTCATAATTAGTTCTACGTATCTTGATTTAAGAAGGCATATCTCTGAGGATGACACTTTTAAAGGATATCATTCATTTCTTATGTTAGTGGATAAGTCCATCTTTGATAAGAAGTTCAAATGATTGACTTAGAAAGATAAATTTTTTATCAGAGCTTTGACTTTATCATATGTTGACTTGAAGCATTGACCACAAAGTCAATTGGTTTACTAGAATTATCAGACACATAATCATTAGAGTGAACTTGTAATCATATTTAGCAGAGGTACGTTGAGAGCACATTTAATAGAGTCAGTCACAAGCTTTAATAGATTTTTCAGAGTATTTCCTTGACCTCTTTGTTTATCTTTTCTTGTCATTAGATGATGCAAAGATGTTGACTTCTTCAAAGTTTTGGGTTCATTTGTTTGACTTAACAAGGTTGACTTTAAATCAAAGTGTTGACTCTAATAGAGACTTCATTAAAAGCTTTCTTTTTTAATCTAAAGTCAGAGGATCAAAACAGTTCTTATTTGTTTGTTTTGTTATCATCAAAACATCAATAAGAGGATTGTAGCTAAAAACCACTTTTGCACTAACCATCTCCCCTTTGTAGATGATGACAAACAACTATAGAATTAATTAACAATTTTCCCCCCTTGAATATAGTATGCAAAAATTGATTAATATATTAATCCTTTTGAAATTCTTTAAAAGAAATGTTTTAAATCAATATTATGGGACTCTCCTGATTATGATAAAATGATTTATAAAAAATTTAAATTTATTAAGTTATTTTACATTTTTGATACACATAAAGGTAAAATTAATAATTGAAATCAAAAGAGAGGAACAAAATATAATGATAAGCAAACATATAAGACACATAAAAAATTTATCATAATTTTGACAATTCTTGTCAATTGAATTCACATATTTCTATGTTGTTATGCCTTTGGATTCTTATTAAGTCTATTGATTAACAATTCACAATTCCTTATGACGTAAAACCTTTGAATTATCCTTCTTCTTAATATGCTAAGCCTAATGGAACAAACCATGTTTTTAGAGAATGTCAAACCTTTCAAAACAAGGATGAAAATCCATAATTGAAAATCCTCATGTACATGTGTTGCGCGTGTTAATTTAATCTATTATTGAATATAAAATAATAATATGTAAATTAAAAATAATTTTGTTTTTGTTTTAGAGTAGAATATAATAAAACATTTGTGTTAAAAGATAAATATATTTTTGAATAACTATATATAGGTTAGTTTTGTTTTATTTCAAAAGAAAATGTTAAATCTTGTTGACAAATATATCCATGCAACATATATTAAAATATGATAACTCGCACGTTGTGAAATATAATTTAATATATTATTGAGTATAAAAATAAAAATATATAAATTAAAAGTAATTTTATTTTAGAGTAGAATATACTAAAACATTGATGTGTTAAGTGGTAAATATATTTTTGAATAACTATATATAGGTTAATTTTGCTTTATTTCAAATGAAAAGGTAAAACTTTGTTGATTAATACAATTCATACAATATATTAAAATTTGATACTATTCTAAGATATTTTAACTTCAATGATGCAGTCCTTATCTTTAACATTTTTTCTACTTAGAATTGGTTTATTCAAGCTTTTTGTTTTCTTTGAAGTCTTCCTTCCAATGACATATTTGTTAAATAATTCACCATTTATATATCATAAACGTTTTATATTTAACTATAATATGTTCTTCATTTTATATGATTTATATCAGTTTAGAAAATTATATTATTTAAATTTATGTATTTTTTGACATTTTCAATTTTAAAAACTAATCATCGAAATTATTTTATGTAAAATATTGGTTAACATTAGACTAATCAGGTGTATGGTTAAATAGGATAGTCCATTTCAATGAAAATATGAATACATATTCATTAAGATTCACAAAGAGGTGTATAACCTTGATTAGTAGTTGGATGTGAGTGTACACTAAGTTTTAGTAAAACAACGAGTATAACCTTCTTAAGACAAAGATCACACTCCATAAGTTTTAATAAAACAATAGTTAATGTCGTCTTACTCAAAGTAATCGACAATACAGTGTAACTATGTATACACCAACCTTGCTCAACTTGACAGTAAAAATTGAACAACTTCACATGTCTCTCAATATTTTATTTATATACTCTAAGAGTTCATAATAACTTAGTAGAGAATAATTGTTGCGTGGACACAAGAATTTAGACACACACAAAAGAAAAAGTGGAAAAATAATAATTAAATACTGTATAGTTTTAAAATAGTTTATAAGAAATATAATTTTGTGTGTGTGTGATCTAATACTATGTTCAAATTCTTGTATCTATAGAAGAATTGCTTCTTAATAGAACAACTTGTAATCATAACTCACAAAGTTATTGAATATAAGTGTGTAAAGATTGATAAATTTTAGTAAAGAAAACTTTCCTAATAAACTCTAAGTTGTAAAAATGAAATGTAAACTTTTGAAGAACTGATACTGCATATAATTAAGTGTATGTTTGAAATGGTGGTGACTTTGAAAAATTCACCGTAAGAGTTCATATTATGAACCCTAAGAGTTCATAATAACTTAGTAGAGAATAATTGTTGTGTGGACACAAGAATTTAGACACACACAAAAGAAAAAGTGGAAAAATAATAATTAAATACTGTATAGTTTTAAAATAGTTTATAAGAAATATAATTTTGTGTGTGTGTGATCTAATACTATGTTCAAATTCTTGTATCTATAGAAGAATTGCTTCTTAATAGAACAACTTGTAATCATAACTCACAAAGTTATTGAATATAAGTGTGTAAAGATTGATAAATTTTAGTAAAGAAAACTTTCCTAATAAACTCTAAGTTGTAAAAATGAAATGTAAACTTTTGAAGAATTGATACTGCATATAATTAAGTGTATGTTTGAAATGGTGGTGACTTTGAAAAATTCACCGTAATTTTGCTTAGCCTTTAAATAGTAACTTTTGTTAAACCCTATGCAGCTTCATAATTTTGTCAATCCAAATATGTATTAAATGATAATGTATGTCCTAGTATTTATTATATCATTCATTCATGAGTAACATTTTGCTAAAAAAAATGTTTATAATAATATTCAAAGTATTGCAGCAACTCTTCGCATATGCAAATATAGCTGATAGATATATGTGGAAGAAACACTACAAAGAAAAATAGAAATTTCTTGAGACTGAAAAGTCTTAAATAATAATAATAATCATAATAATAATAATAATACTTAGATGACAAAAAATTTATTTGCACAAAACTCTAAAGTCAAGCGAAAATTTGATACAAAGTAATAGTTGGTGTAAAATTTATAGTTAAACTTTAAGTAAATACTATAACTGCAAACCAATTATATATCTAGTCTTTTGGATATGAAGAAATTTCAATTATTTTAACTATTGTTTCATCTAAATAATTAGAATATGAAATAAAGTTTTCAAATAATTTATCATGATCAAGAAATATCAAAAGCAGGTTACCAAAAATTATAGGCAAAAAGACGTATTGATGTTTAAAACATGAGAAATTTCAAGTAGTGAAATGGTTAAAAGTTAGTGAAATTGTTAGAAGTTATTCATTTTCAAATAAATATTTTTAGTATTCTTCATCTTTTTTGTTTTGATAATGACATTTGATTTTTTTAATTGTAAAAAGTAAAAAAATACTACGAAAGACGCAAGTATATGTGGAATCTAACCAATTATGAACGTACCACACAACTATAAATGCATGAATGTAGACACCTTTGTGGTTAATCACTAATACTATATGAGATTAATTTATTAACGACAACATATTTGCACCTTCAAAATTCACCACAACCATTATAACAATATATCATATAACATTTATTTTCTACAAATTGATAGAAAAAATTTCAGCATAATATATGCCTAATTTCACACATTTAAGAATAAACACAAACATACATGAAAATAAATGGAGTTATGTCCTTATTGATATGAGTGTCGTTATTAAATCAAGGTGTTTGAAAATAGTCATGTTACAGTTTTTTTTTTTTTTTTCCAGAAAATTAAGATGTTTTTTTTACTAACAATGAAAAATGATTAGATAAAATGTGTATGGTCATAAATAAAAATCATTTAGGAGTTTTCTTGAATTCATTTATCTTTCTCTCCTAAACTCTTTTTTTTTTTTTCACATTGTATATGTGTATTGAGATTGTGAATGGGGGTCCAGGTCTTTTTTTTTTCCTCCATCAATAGGGTTGGCGGATATATTGTTTTCAATCTAACCCCATTAAAATCCTAAATATTCACTCATCAAATTAAGGTAATTTTATGTTTAACATCTGTTTCCCAATTCATGCTTCTTTCTTTTCAACTTTTTTTATCACCAAAAGTTAAAATAACAAAATACAATTGAGTTAAAAAAAAAAAAACTAGTAACCACACCAAACAATTTCCATATAATTATTATGCTCTTGATAAAGTAAAATATGAAAATAAAATACCTTGATCCTACTTGATTCATATGATGCAAATGGTGCGATGATGCGTGTGATGATGATGCAACAATTAGAGGCAAAACAAACGACAATACAATTAGTTGCAAGCACACAATTAAGTGTATTACTGGATTTTCTATTTTCTCCCCCTTTGTCAATATAAAAAAAAGGTGAAATATAAAACATATAAATTAAATCTAGTAGTCACGCACATAAACACACAGACAATTAAAGTAGACTCAAGATCCTAACACAACATACATATATTTTACATGATTAAATTGCACATAATTGCTTAGAAAAACAGATAAAAACAAAATAGTAAAAGATAAACAAAATTATGAAAGGTAACATTTCATTGATTTGAGAACGAATATCACAAATAACAATGAGAAAGAAAAGAATAATTTAGGAAACTCCTCAAGAGCTCGACATTTTCCACCACTTGATTAGTGAGAAGACCTAGTTTGTGGTGAACTTCCTGCAAAGCTATCATAACTTCAAGCTATTCAAGGAGGACGTCGCTCACCATCAAGCCAATTTTAGATGGTGTAATTTCCTTCTTCTTGAGAGAGGAAAGTAACTTCCTTTTCCTAACAGGAAATAAACTAGCATCCATAGCAGAATAGTTTGAGAAATGTTTGAAAACAACACAGGAAGTTTGAGATATTAACGAACACAACATATAGGAAAATTGAAAAACAATTGAGGTATAAATCTCATATTTTTCAAGAAAGGAAAAGAAATTATTTTGAAAAACAAAAAAGTAATGATGAGAGCATGGTGAAAACCGAAGAGTGAGATGGAAACGTGGACAAAATATTTGACGGATATTTTATGACACATGAAACATTTTTAAAGGCTTGAGAGTTGTGGACAAAGAAGGAAATAATTAATTTTCATTTTTTTAAAGAAACTAAAAGACAAACCACATGAAGGAAAAAAAATAAAAAATAAAAATAAAAAAGGATACAAAAAGAAAACCGGAGGCACATAGTAGAAAACAAAGGAAACCAAGTAAGATAGAAGTATATGATAAAACATAAGATCATATACAGTGACAGATCTTCTTGAAAATTGTAAAATTAATATATTTTATTTGATTGAATTGTGTGAAGTTCTAAAAACATGTGTGAATAGTAAAAATTTTAAAAGTTGTGAAAATTGTAAAACTTGTGAGAATTGAAATTCTAATTTTTTTCAATTTGTCTACTATATATGAATTGTGTGTTACTTGAAGAACAAAACTATGCGACTTTTAAAAAATTTAATTATAATATTTAAGTTAATACTTATCACTCCTCGCGATATTTTGTGCAAGATCCACCACTGATCATATATTCATTTTATAATTCATATTACACTTGTTACAAACATAGATTACATTTTCATTGATGAGTATCAAAAAATACAAACAGATGTTTGATAACATAATAAAATTAATAGACTTTTCAAAAATTAGTTAGGCATATCTTTGATAAAAGAAAGGAGTTTTTAATTATGGTGAAAACTAATCACAACGACTATTCATTTAATAATTCATATAACACTTGTTACAAACATAGATTACATTTTCATTGACGAGTATTAAAAAATACAAACAGATGTTTGATAACATAATAAAATTAATAGAGTTTTCAAAAACTAGTTAGGCATATCTTTGATAAAAGAAAGGAGTTTTTAACTATGGTGAAAATTAATCACAAAGACGAAGTATTATCTTTGATAATCTTAATCTAAGATGACGTCTCTGATTAAACATAACTTTGCAATTTTTACCTTGTTCAAAGGATACAATAAATATCCTTTTTCATTTTTTTTTTCACTTTGAAAATTCACTTATCTCAATATAATGTTTTACTATTCAAAATGTCCATGAAGTGTGTTTTCATAGACACAATTTTTCTAACACAAATACTGAAGTTTTTAAAGATAAACTATACAAAAGGTCATTAAGAAAAACTTTTTCAATAAATGATTTTTGTAAAGGGATGAAATTGTAATTTGAGAAATAGATGATCAACTAATGCATTTTATTTATTGTCAGATAGCAATTTCAATAAACAGTTTGTATCAATCCATGTTTTGAAAGAAATTTAAATATTGATTATCCAAAGAATTTGAAAATAGGATTGAACCAAAAACACACACTAATTCAGATCAATTCACTAGTATTTTTAATAGTAAAGAGTTCTAACAATTACATGGTAAATTTCTCAATCAAGAGATCGAGCTCTAATACCAATGGATTGTGCTTGAAAAGACAAGAAAACGGGGAGGGTTTTGAATTGTTTTTAGCGATTTCTAAAAATTATTTGAGTTGCTTAACCAAAAAGATATATTACTTATGATATCATTCAACTTATAGTTATACAACAGTTTTGTTGGAACCAAATTGGTTTTATACTAAGAGTTTTGATGTTAACAAAAGTATTTTATGAGAACAGTACATTTTACTTCACAACGTATAAAAGAAAATTCGTGTTTTTGAAAACAATCTAAAATAAGATTTGATTTATATTTATAATTAAAGAAAAGCTTTGACCATGTTAAAAAGAAGATATGGTCAAATGTTTTTTAAGAAAATCTAAAATAAAATTTTACTCAGATTTGTGATTGAAGAAAATCGTTGTCCAACTTGAATAGAAGATATGGTCAAGATTTGATCAAGACTTTTCACAAGAAAGTATGAATTATTTACAACAAGATTTGATGAAGACTTTTCTATAACAAAATATAAATAATATCAATTTAAAGAATTTACGAATTCAATCTGAATAAAATACGAACATAATCAATATGAAGAATTGGCAAACTCAATCTAATCAAAATACAAACAAAATCAATATGAACAAAATTCGAACAAAATCAGTCTAAAGAATTAAAAAAAACTCAATCTGAACAAAATCCGAACAAATTCAATCGAGAAGAACTGCTATGTGCTCATATTATGTTAAATAAAAGAATTGGCTAGATAACATATTATCAAAATGCATCTTGTTCAAAATTATGTTTGAATAAGATCAATGTTGACCAAGCTAGGAATGAAGATACTATTCAAAATTCAACAAAGAATAAATTGAAGCCATAATTAAATCTATAAATAGATATTCAAGGTTGAAGAAAAAGATCATTGAAAAATCATAAAAGAGTAGAAAACTCAAGCTTAAAATTCCAAATTCATCTAAGAGTTCAAAGAGACAAACACTTGTTCGACTGAGAAATATTTTCTTAGAGTGTGGTAGTCATTGTTATAACGAGCATGTTAGAAGCAACTACTTAAATTCCAAACTTATGTATTCAAACCCGATAGTGGTTTTAGTGTTCCTTCAACAATATAGAGTTGTCAGATTGTGTGGAGAAGACTTGGTTGGTAGAGTCAAGGTGTGTATGTTCCTTAAAATTCTGGGGTTGTTAGGCTGTTTGAGAAGACTAGCTTGGAGGGTCAGGTGATTTGTAATTCAAGTTTTTGAATTAGTGGATTAAATCCTTTAGAATGAAGGAATTGGATGTAGCCAAGTTATTGGTGAACTAGGATAAATTACTTGTGTAACTTCTTTCCTACACTCCTTAATTTTTTTTATTGGTTGTTCTTTAAGTAAATTTTCAAGTTTGAACCAGTTTAATGAAAGAATGAAAAAGTTATCAACTTAGTCAAACACAACTCAACTCCCTTTCTCTTGCTTGCACCTTCAATTGGCATCAGAGCTCGATCTCATGTCTGAGCACTTTACAATGTTTGAGGAAAGATCCAAGGGTTTAACATGTCTAGATTCGGTGAAAAAGCTGTTGGGAGAAACATCAACAGACCGCCTCTATTTGATGGGGAACGTTTTAAGTTATGGATGGACAAGCAGAAAAGTTTTCTTATTTCACAAGATCATAAACTTTGGGACTTGGTGGAAGATGACTATACTAGTCCAAAGAATACTTATGGTATTGAGATTCCAAGGAAAGAGTTGGATGTTATTCAGAAGAATATGTATAAGATCGTTATAAGTCAAAAACACTCATGATAAGTCCAATTACGTTCAAGGAGTTATACAGGTGCACCAACAACGAGACAACAAAGAGTAATTATTATAAGCTAAATCTGACCTATGAAGGAAGCAAGAAAATTCAAGAAGCAAAGGTCAACCTCATAGTAAAAAAGTATGAGATGTTCAAGATGGAAGAAGATGGATACATTGAAACAATGTTTTCTAAATTCCAAACATTGGTCTTAAGATGAAAGATACTTGAGAAGAGTTATAATACTGTTGATCATGTGAAGAAAATACGAAAATTATTCCAAACAAGTGGATACCTAATATCACTACCATTCACGAAGTAAAGTATCTAAATACTTTTATGGTGAAAGAAATTAAGCAGATCTCTCACATCACTTAAAATTGAACTTGTAGAAGATGAGTCAAAGAAGAAGCAACCAACCATGGCATTGAAATCCAAGCAGAACAAATCTATGAAGACAATAGTAGAATCAGAGGATGATGATTCAGAGGATGAGAATGAAGACTCGGAGAAGTGGGCATTAGCTTTCATATCCATAAAAATTCAAATGATGTGGCACAATAGAAAGAATAAATTTCCCCAAAGATATTTTAAGCAGTCCAGTAGAAGAAATGATGATAAATATGACAAGAAAAACATCGTTTGCTATGGATGCAATGCACCAGGACATATCAAATTATAAGGTCCAAATCTGGAGAAAGGAAAACAACAAAGGAAAGATTCCAAACCCAAGAAGAAGAGTTTTATAGCTACACGGGATGATTCTAATAAATCTTATAATGATTAAGAGAAAGCAAACTTGGCCCTGATGGCTCATACAAACTATGCATTTGGATCCAACACAGATCCTTACTCTGGAAGTGAATCAACAGATAAAGAAATTGAGGTATTTTATGACAACTTGATCTGATTTAATTACAATTATAAATGACTTCTTGAATAAGAATCACAAATTTTCTTTAAAACTAAAAACACTTACGAAAGAAAATACAAACCTAATTGAAGAAATTAATGTTTTAAAGAATCAAAGTGTTAAAGTTAAAACAAAAAATGAAATTTTGAAAATTGATATTGTTGAACTTAAGATTGGAAATCTAACTTTGAAAAGTAATCATAGTTCAACATCAATTGAAAATACCACATGTTACTTTGATATTTATTAAGAATTATTTCAAGATTTTCTTTCTAATCATATGGAAAGAAGCATGCTTCTATGATTTATGGAGTTAGTATAAATGGTAAAAGAGGTCTAAGATTTGAAGAAACTGTAACTAAACCTAAACCAATTCCCGTTGATATTGTGTACTACTTGGTCTATGAAATGTCACCCCAAATCATCTTATCTCATGTTAAATACAAGGAAAGACAAGAAACCATTAAAGACTAACAAAACACGACCCAACCAAATATTGGGGCCTAAGAACAAAATTGTCTATGATACAGATGTCCTCAGCAGTCAAATTAAAAAACTAATCCCGATACTTGGACAATGGATGCTCGCGACACATGACGGGTATAAAAGTCTATGTTCCAAGAACTAACATTGAGCCAATGAGGCACAATGACTTTTGAAGGAAAGCCAAAACGCTAGACCATTGGTCAAGGTATAGTTGGGAATGGTACTTCTCCTTTAATTATGATATTATATCAAAAAACATGCCAGGCAGTTAGTAATCAGTACTGTTTATAGATCAAAGGCAAAACAACATTTATAAGATAAATCTGTTTAGTTTAGAGAAACAAGAGGTTAAGTGCCTTATATCAGTAAATGAAGAGAAACTAATTTCGTACAAATGATTAGGTCATGCAAACCTTAGAATAATTTCAAAACTGAATAAACTTCAAGTAGTTAGAGGTCTACCTGAGCTTAGTTTCAAAACTAAAATTTTGTGTTAAGCTTGTTAAAACAACAAAAATTCCCATTTATTGTGACAACTCTTCTGCCATTTGCCTAACCAAAAATCTTATACTTCATTCTAGAGCTAAACACATAGAAACGAAACACCTGTTCATTAGGGACTTTGTTCAAAAAGGCATGCTTAATATCTAGTTTGTAGACACCGAACATCAATAGGTTGACATATTCACCAAACCACTAGTTGAAAATAGGTTTGACTTCATCAAGAAAGAACTTTAAACCTGACTCTTTTACATAGCTGATGATTTGATCAACATTTATCTACAAAAAAATATGAACTTTATCAATCTGAAGAATTTACTAACTCGATCTGAACAAAATACATATATAATCAATTTAAAAAATTTACAAACTCAATCTAAACAAAATACGAATATAATCAACTTGAAGAATTTACAAAATCAATCTGAACAAAATATGAACATAATCAATCTAGAAGAACTGCTCAGATTGGATTCAGAACTAATGAATTGGCTAAAGAACATATTATCAAAAAGCATCTTGTTGATAATTATATTTTAGTAAGATCATTGTTGACCAAACTAGGAATGAAGATACAATTCAAAATTAATCAAGGACTAAATTGAAGCCTTAATTTCATATATAAATAGATACTTAGGGATGAAGAAGAAGATCATCGAAAAATCAGACAAGAAGCTCAAAATTCCAAATTCATCTTAGAGTTGAAAGAGAGAAACATTTGTTCGAATGAGAAATATTTTCTTAAAGTGTGATAGTCATTGTTATAATTAACTTGTTTGAAGAAACTATTCAAGCTCCAAACATTTGTATGCAAACCCGATAATGTTGTTAGTGTGCCTTCAACAATTCAGGGCTATCAGATTGTGTGCAAAAGATTTGGCTGATAGGGTCAAGGTGTTAGTGTGCCTCAAAAGTTTGGATTTGTCAGGCTATTTGTGAAGAGTGGCTTAAAGGCTCATGTTCTTTGTAATTTAACTTGTTGATTTAGTGGATTAAATCCTTCTTAGTGAAGAGACTGAATATAGCCAAGTTAGTGGTGAACTATAAAAAATTTACTTATATCACTTTATTTCTACACTCCTTAATTTTGTTATTGCTTGAACTCCAAGTAAATCATCAAGTATGAACTAGTTTAATCAAATAACGAAAAAGTTATCAACTTAGTCAAACACAATAGATCTCGTTGAGCCAGTGAGAACAACCTCACTTAATGGAGATAAGTATGGCTTTGTGATAGTATATGATTACACTAGGTGGACATGGGTAAATTTCTTATGAAATAAAGATGGATGCCACAAAGTTTTATTGCATTTTGCAAACAAGTAATGAATGTTACAAAGATTGCCTCTGATGTATGGGTCTGAAGTTTGGGTTTGACGGTTGGGTTTGAAGATTGGGTCAAAAGATTGCCTATGAAGAATGGTTATGAAACTGAATATGAAGATTGTCTCGGAAGATTATTTGAAGACTGGATTTGAAGAATCTTGTTAAAGCCCTTGTGTGCCTCTGATTTACACAAACCCAACATGTCTCTAAAGAGTTCATACCAAGGTATAATTAACTCTGAAGAGATTGTTCAAATCATAAATTCAAAGCTCATAATCCGCTGATCAAAATAGTGTAACACACTTCTAATGATGCCTCTAATGTTGCACAGACTCTAAAGTTTCAACAAGATGATTTGCCCAATTCTACTACTTCTAAGTCATGCAATATTGCCCCCAAATAATGTTATTCAAGAAACCCAACATCTTACTCTAACAAGAAAGTCAATGTCTCTGATGGAAAGTTAACGACTGAACTTGAAAGAATTTAATATGAGAAGAAGACTAAGCCGAATCAAAAACTTATAAAGATCCAAGAACAACCTGAATCGATTCCAACTCAAATCAAGCAAGAGTATAAAAGAAAATTCGTGTTTTTGTAGACAATCTAAATTAAGATTTGATAAGAAAATCTTTGACCAAGTTGAAAAGAAGATATAGTCAAGCTTTGTTTGGAAGAAGATTTGATCAAGATTTATCACAAGAAGATATGAACTATTTACTAGAAGATTCTATCAAGATTTATCTACAGAAAGAGTTGATAATAATCTACAAGAAGATATGAATTATTTATAAGAAGATCTGATCTAGTTTATCACAAATTATTTAGAAGAAGATCTGATTAAGATTTATCTATAAGAAGATATGAATTATTTATAAGTAGAGTTGATCACAATCTATAAGAAGATATGAATTATTTACAACAAGATATGATCAAGAATTCTTTACAAGAAGAAACACCCACAAGAAGATACATTTATCATTTGCAAAGATATGATTTAGAGTTTGCAAGGACAAAGGAGAAACCGTAACTTATTCTATAAATAGATACTCAAGACGGAAGAAAAAAAAAAAAAAGAACTCACAAGCATAAAATTTCCCAAGTCATTAACATGATTGCCAGGATAAATTCTTGTGTTAATTTAATTCTGCAATTCATGTTTTGGTTCTGCCTCTGATCACTTAAACTGAGTGCCACTACTTTTATGCTAAGTAAGTCACCATTCCTGAACTAGTTTTAAATAAATTAACAAAAATAATCCAACTTAGTCAAACACAATTTAACATCATTTCTCGTGTTTGCAACTTCAAGAGTAAATCCAAAAACAGAAACTATATACTTGTGTAATCTAACCCAATAGGAGAAGACTTAACTTGTAAACTTAAGTAGTTGTAATCTATTTTGATTTACTGAATTAAATCCTTATGGGTGAAGGGATTAGATGTAGCTGCCAGATTTATAGTAAAGTAGGATAAATAATTGTGTCACTTTCCTTCCCTCTGTTTACCACCTTTGATATTTTTTGTTTTTATTTTCACCATTTTCTAGTCCAAAGATTTTTTAGAAACAAAATACACAATTCAAACCCCCATTTCTTTCCAGCATTGTGTGTCATACATTTTGCCCATGTATGGTGATTACCCCTTACATGGTTAGATGTAATAAGGATTGTGATTATTTTGTACAAAATCAAGATTGTCATTATTCTCGATGTTTTCATTACTTTGACTGTTATTGTGTTTAAACCGCATCCAATAATAACAGAAATTGAATTTTCTAACAGAAATTGAATTTTCTAGCCAAGTTCAATTCAATGAAACAACAAAACATAATCCGATACAAGATTTCATAACCATATAATTTAGAAAAAGAATATTCAATTTATAATCCATAATGACTTTTTATGTAAATTAATTATATAGTTGCTAAAGATATTTTACTCTACTGTAATTTATAATTAAATTTGAGGATAAACTTCATTTTCAAAAGTTTAATTAAAAATTTAGATCTCTTTAAATTTTATAGTATGTTTGTATTTATATTTTTTTGTTCTCTATTTTCTGTCTATATTACATCTTCATTGACCACTTTCTTGATCTCTATATATATCTCTTACTATAATTGAAATAGATCTAACTTCTTCTAATCCACATTTTATAATTCTAGGGTTTAGTACAAGGCGACAAGATTTTACATGATTGATTTGCTATTATTCGGTTATCATGTTAGTGAGGTATTAATTTGGAAGACACAAAATAAGATAATTTTTAGTCATAATTAGGTTTTGTGTGAGTCAAGTTTTGGAGATTGTAAAATTTAATACATAGTGTTTGTTAAAGCCTAAAGTGCAATGTTTTTGCTATGACCTCTAAAAATGGTTTACACAATCTCTGATGTGTTTAGGTTTCCATGGTTACTGAGGGGTTAATGGTTAGAGGCAAGGTTTATTATGGCCATTGCCTATTTTCTTTTGTTGTAATATTTGAGCATTTTTTTATTCTTAGAATACCTTATGATTTGAATAGTTTTTGAGTACTATAGCTCACTTTGCTTTTTTCGAAAATATTTTATCTATACATTCTTTAATCTTTGTGTAACAGTAAATACCACCATAAATTATAACAAAACTAAAAAAAAATTATAGGTTTATATTTGGAATAAGATGTTCAACATAACAATATCAATATTAGTGAGTTAATGTATGACTTAAAAACTATAATATATATATATATATATATATATATATATATAAAGACTACTTATTTTAGTTGGATCTTTTTCTAGATAAATTTATCCTTAAAATCAAATATTTTCAAATTTTAATTGAAATCGACTTAATTAATTTTTTAAAATTCAAATATAAAAACATATAATATTAATATTGAGATCATTATCATAAATATTATACAAAGTCAAACATCTGAGATCAACTTTTTAAAAAAAAAATAGTAAACTCTAACAAGTTTAATTAATTTTACAAATCTATTATAATATATTAAAACACAATCCAAAATTCTTTTGGCGATAAGTCACCTTCATCTATGATACATACTCTAATATTTATCAACTCACAAAAATTCTAATGTGGCAACTTTCAAAGCACATTATTTCTTCTATCTTCTACTTCCATTGTATTTTGTTTCACCACAATACAACACAAACTTTTTTACTTGCCCGTTCAAGTACAATTACTCTACATATTATGCAATTTCAGCTTTAATTTATCACTTAATGACTTAGCAGTACACTTAAAGGCTCTAATTACTCATCAAACATTTCATTTCAATAACTCACACACACAAAAATATATCATCCAATATATTCAAAGCATCACAATGCAAGTTCGACTACTTACATACATAAATATCCATCTTCTGTTTTTCAACCACCCTCTTGCATTTGGTTCAAGTAATGGTAAAAGTATTATGAAATACAACCAAGTTAAACCCTTTTGCATTTGGTTCAAGCAATGATAAGGAAATTATAAAATGCAACCAAGCTACACCCATTTTTGTCGCATATTCTCAATTCGCAAATACATCAAAATAATTATAATTGCAGAGGTGAGTTTTTTCCTCAATGATGTTGAATGTGTCTCTCATAGCATTTTTTTTCTTTTTATAGTTACAACAAACAAAAATCATAATTAAAAAAAATGAATAATATAAAATATTTAGAAATGAATAACTTCTAACCATTTCATTAACTTTTAGCCATTTCACCATTGACTCAAAATTTTCTATGTCTTAAACATTCAGAAACGTTTCTTGCCTATAATTTTTTACAGTTCACTCTTGAAGTTTCTTGATCATGTCAAATAATTATTTAAAAATTTCATTTCACATTCTAATTATTTAGACGAAACAATAGTTAACGCAATTAATAATTTTTTCATCCAAAATACCCTATAGATTTTGGTTACATTATGTATCGAAGTTTTACTTGCCTAACTTGACAATTTTATATAACTAACAATTTTATTATATAAAAAACATTATTATTTAAGATTTTTGAACCTTAAGAAATTTTTATTTTGCTTTGTAGTCTTGCTTCCATATATATTACCTATATTTGCCTACATGAAGAATTATTTCAATATTTTGAATGTTATTATGAACATTATTTTTAACAAACTACCACTCATAAATGAATGCTATAATAAATTGAAAGACACACCATATTATTTAGTGTCATTAACATTAATATTGATAGAATTACGATTAACATAAAAATACATAGATTTATAAAATCTAATATTTCAAAATTATTATAAATCATATAAAATTAAGAACATATTATAGT
>JBBPBS010001130.1:10515816-10526008 GCA_037974835.1 Cicer judaicum
TTTACTATATAACAAACCTAATTTATATATAATTATTTAAAAATAAATTTATCTTTAAATACATAAACACTTGATCCACTCTAAAACAAACATAATATTATTTTTAAATTATATATAATTATTTTTTTATATTCACTAATATATTAAATTTTACTATACAACATATGAATTCATATCTAAAGAAAAAAAAGAAGAATTATGAGACCAGAACATACCATTACAAACACAAACATATTTAATAAGTACATGAAAGTTATTTAATACATTTATAACAATAAATGATAAACGATTTAAAATTAAAATTGATAAACAAAAAAATAAGTGTGTCAGCTTCTGTTGTGTGTGTCATTCATCAATAATAGACACTATTCTTTACTGTCTTTATTGTTTTTACTGTATTTATTGTTGTCACATTTAGTTAATTTATATTATTTATAGAGTATTTTATATTATTGTTAAAATAGATAAATTCATAAATAAATTTAAAAAAAAGACTTCTTATAATTTTTACGAAAATACACTTTGGAAATAGTGGACTGTAAGAGAAAATAACAACAATAAAAAATATTAAATTCATAGTTAAGAACCTACATGAAAATAATGGAATGTAAAATAAAATAACAAGTACAAAAAAAGATGATATAAGTTTAAAAAATTAGTATTAGAATATTAATGCTCTAGCAATTGGTTAAATTAATCTTTGATTACTTTAGTTTTTTATTTATTCCCTTAAAGAGTTCGTTTTAGGTACTCAACAATAACAAAATAATAAATAATATAAGTACTTGTAGTTAACCACTTTACAATGATAAATACATAATATATATTAACGTAACAATAGTTCAATTTTACAATCACTTTTTACTTTTAACATATACATATATTAGTTATTCTCAGATGATATATATGACTTTAAAAATCATATTTAATACATGAATAATGAAAAATAGTATATTCTCATGATAAATATTGGTATTTTTCCTTAGTTGATGGTTAAGTCAGTTATTTTCTTTCTAAGTTTTGAGATTTTAGATAATTCTATAATGTTTTTACGATTCATACCGACAAAGTTACTTATGGAAAATATTTTTGAGAAACGATAACAGGATGATGTTATTGTCATTGTTATGGTCAACTGTTATGGGCTTTTTCATATGTTAAACATATATTATTTATTCATTTAAATTATTTAACATTTAATTATATTTATGTATTTCTCGTAATTTATTTATCTATTATAATATATTAAAATAGATTCCTACATCTTATTATGATATGTTATCAAATATTGTGTCACTTTATTTAAATATAGACACTTAAAAAAAATATGATTAGACTTATCTAACAAACACTCTTCCACTTTCTTATTATTTTATACTTACAATTTGCTTTAGAATATTTTTTTTACTTTAACACACATTTTAGTATTACATTTTTTGCATATAATACTTTTTAAAATATACATGTCTCGTTAGTTACAAATCACAATACAATAAATATTAGTTATTCAACACTCATTTCTCTTCAACCATTATTAGTAAAGATTCTTCCTATGGTTTTAACTTTCAACTAATATATTAGGTCATTTTAAAGATTTCTCAAGAAATACATACATGACTACAATTAGTGGAAGTTATTTTATATCTGGAAATAAGAAGACAATAACATATATGATTAGTCCCTATGCAACTCTTTGTATGATCATTTACATGCTTTCCAAAAAAATTATTTTAGATAAATAAATAGTGTCAGAATTTTTATATATTTTTAGTTTGCATCTTTGAGCTTTAATTCTATTTATATACTTTGATATATTTGTGATTAATTTTTGCTGTTGATATTTGGTCCAAATACATAATTTTTTTGTCCAAATTGTATTTATATTTCATTACATAGTATATTATGTGTCATTCAATGTATTTGTCAAATATACATTGAAAGTTAAAACGTGTTTCTAACACCAATACACATCTCTTAAATGTCAGTGATAGTAAAATCTACATATTGAGTCAAAGAGTGTAACACTTAACTCTCTAAGATTTCCTAAAATGAAGAATAATAAATAGTTCATGTCAACAACATAGACCTATCTCACATTTTTAGTTTCTACCATTATTTAATTTCTTCAAATTGAATATTATATAGTATTATTACAACAAAAAAATTATTTTTTAATAAAAAATAGTTATTTGTAGTGAGATCTATAAAATATATAAATATATCACATGTCACTTATTAGATAGCTAAAATTAATATTTCAATCAGAATATAATTTATAATTAGGCCAACAATTCTTTATTGAAGTATAAAGTTTTTTAAATTTAATTTATACTGTTTTAATGTGCCTTTTTCTATTTGGTCTTATTATACCATTGTTGATATGGACTTAAAGAAAAAAATTTATGTTCTTTGAAATATTGATATTGTTATCTATGATTATATACTAAAATATATTTTTAACTTTTTTCAAATAGTAATATTTTTTTTTCGGTACAAAAGAGTAAATTGTTTAATTACTAGAAAAAAAAGTTATCTCAAACAAATATTTTTTAAGCATTTTTTACATTACATGAAACCTGTTTCTATACACCAAAAATTTAATTTATAAATCAATATGCCGCTTCAACCCACCAATACATTTCTTCTAAGGACAAAATTGTGAAATCTTACTTAGATTATTATCAAATTGTATACATAAAATAAACCTCTAAATTTATTTTGTTTTCATCTTATTTATGTTAAAGGAGCACAATTGCAGCCATAATTAGAAGGTATATTTCTAAACAATGTTTTATTTTATGATTTTTCCAATTGATACACCCCTTTTTGTCTATAAAAATTAATACATCATTTAAAACTCTATCTTCCATTCTCTAAAATGTAATAAATTATTTAATTTAATAGATAAATAATGATTTTGGCCTCTAAATGTTTGATGTGCAGTTAGTATAGTCCTAGAATGTATTGAAATTAAAAAACAAAATTTTTAGTTTTTATTAGATAATATTATTATATATTACTAATAAGGATATTTTAGACTTTTCTATTCTCTTGTATACATATTTATTGTAACCTTATCACATTAAGGTTGTATATCATTTGGTTTATGAAACCTTAGTGAGTTCTTTGTCTTCCTCCTCTCTTCATCTTCCTCCCTTTTATGTTTATCAATGTTAACATGGTATCAAAGAGCTTTGGTTGATTTTGGAATCTACTGTAAAGTGGTCCACATCTTAGTGGGGCTTGAGGATCAAAATTTTTGTGCGACCTCTTTTGTGTCCGTTATCGATTTGCTTCCTCCGTTTTTGGAGCCATTATGCCTCTTCTATTTTCGGCACAATTTTGTTTGGTTCTTTGTTGACTTTGTTGTTGATAGGTTATCCCTAATTTATTTTGTCTTAGTGATTGTGTTTATCGTATTTTCCTGTCATTATTTATTATTGTTGGTGCTAAGGATGATTCTCTTCAAGTTGTTAGTGTCACTTACATGGAAAAAATTACTTTTATTGGAGTTATCTGATGAATTTTTTTTTTGATTGAAAAAGGTATGTGGGGTTATTTTGATGGTGTTGGTATAATGGCCTCTATCCTTAGGAAGTTTTATACAATATTGTTAACAAGATTATCCAATTTTTCCTAAGTGATAAACTTAATATTAAAACCAACTTGTTTAATATTAATTCCAATTTTAACAGTGATAGATTCAAAAGATTATTCAAGATAGAGATTCAAAAACAAAACATTCAAGAACAAACATTCAAGAACACATGCATAAACAATATAAAGAGAATAGAGAGAGAGAATTTGTGCACCAGGATTTTTATACTGGTTCGGCTATCGATTTGATAGCCTACATCCAGTCCTGAAATCAATCACAAATTTCAGTCTTTCACTAGAATTGATTTGAGTTTATTTTACAGATTTTCCAGCCCCTCACAGCCTATCCATCCAACTCAACATCACTTCTACCACAACACCAACCTATCCCTAAGAGCTACTCGTCAAACTCTAGCGAGATCAAGTTGAGGCTTCTTTTAGATGAACACAAGCATCCTAAAAGATATTCACCAGTTTAATACTACTGGATTTTTCGCACACTTTCTTTTACAACAATGTTTCTTTCAAAAAGAGAAGAAAAGAATTAAGAACACTTTCAATCACAATAGAAATCTCACACTCTAAGTATTTGCCAATGAGTATATGTGAGTTATAACAATCTTTCTCTCAAGCTGTATTTTTCTAAAAACAAACTAAGCACTTTCAGTTTTCTGTGTTATGAAAAATGTTATGATTGTTATGAAAAATTGTGATTGATTCAGTTTATATAGTTTCAGAAAAACATCAGAAAAATTGATTTCCCAATCGATTTTATTAAAGTGTAATACCAGCTTAATCGATTGCCTAATCGATTATCGCGTTTCTTGTTTTTCTTTAATCTTGAAACTATATGAACTACTCGATTTCCTAATCGATTCTTTTAATGCATATATCAAAAACTGATACTCAGTTCATACCAAAATCGATTGAATAATCGATTATACTTGTTTTGTTCAAACAACGAGATCAAAACAATCGATTACCCAGTCGATTCTTTTCTTAACATAATCGATTTGGCAATGGGCTAAATTTTCCTAGTAACTCAGACATTTATGCCAATCGATTTGCCAATCGACTTGGATTGTCCCAGTAACTCAGATATTTAGTTAAAATTGATGTGTCAATCGATTATGCAATATGTTTCTGATAAATGACAAACTACTTCATTCATGTAATCGATTACCTAATCGATTAGTAAAAGTTTGTTACTTAAGAAAAATATAGTAATCAATGTTCCAATTGATTGCTATAATTGCATAACACATACGTGATTAAAAATATTTAAGTAATCGATTTCCCAATCGATTAACTCAGTGAGAATTTGTTCTGTGGATTAAACAATCGATTACCTAATCGATTAGTACAAAACTTGCAACTTAAGAAACTTATTTCAATTGATTGTTCAATCGATTTTGTTAATCTCATAACACATGTCTGATGAAAAACATTTTTGTAATCGATTTTCTAATCGATTAACTCAGTAAGAGCTTGGTTCTGTGAATCACAAAATCGATTACTCAATTGATTTGCAAATCGATTGTCCAATTGATTTGTTTAATCATAGAACACAGGTTTTAATAAAAGCCCTTAAGTAATCGATTTCCCAATCGATTAACTTAGTGAAACCTTTATTCTGTGAGTCAGACAATCGATTGCTCAATTGATTTACCAATTGATTTATTACTTGATTGATTAAAAACTTATTTTATGATTTCATTGGCAGATATTATATGAGAAATCATTATGATTGAATCTACCTAATAAACACTATAACTATTAGACAAACACTATAACTAATAGACAAATTTGCACATGATCTTCAAGCCTTGTCCAATTGTAGTGTTTGATTCTTTTGCATAATCTTCAAGCCTTATGATATGATTAATCCTTGCTGAATTGTAACTCAATTCAAACTGTTAGACTAATCATATAATGCATACATTGTATGTTTGAAAGTTATATCAAAATCAATGTAAATGGGGCATATATCTTATAGATGGAACTTATGTTAAGCCTACAGATAAAACTGTTAAAGAGATTACTTGGATTAATAATTATGTTGAGTTGTCTATAAGAGTGCAACTAGCAAAATATGAAATTGTTAAAGAGATTTTGGATCACTTGAAATGTTTGTATGTTCAGTCTAACTTTGCAAAATGTTATCAGTTATAAAGTGATATTAGGTCCCTTAAGTAGAACAATATGACCATTTAAGAATTCTATACAACAATGACTAATTTGTGGGATCAATTGGCTCTTCTATAATCAACTGAGTTGAATGTTGTCAAAACGTACATTGATCTGAGAGAGGGGCAACATCTGGTTTTGTTTCTAATGGCTCTTCGTGATGATTTTGAGGGCCTTCGTGGGTGTATTTTGCATTGTTCCCCTCTTTCTAATACTGAAACAGTAGTTAGTGAATTATTGGCATAAGAAATCAGACTTAAGACTCATTCTGGTGAAAAAGAAAATCCTATTGAAAAAGAAAATCTCAAATGAGGGTTGGGCTAGATAATGATGAATGTGCATTTTGCAAGGAAAAAGTTCATTGAAAACTACATTCTCCGAAATTAGGGAGAGCATATAAGAAGAATTTTAGGAGGGTCATCGTCCAATGTTGTGGCTTCTACTCCTCCTACCATTGGATCTAGTTTTGGTTTTGTATACTCATTTGAGTCTGCTTCCAAAATATATGATATTGAAAAACAACTTCAAAAACTTATTGCTACTCAATCACATCAAAGGTTTGAATTCATCTAGTATGTCAGGTATATCTCATTCCATAAGAATATTTGATTATGGAGTATCTCACCATATGACATATGATGATATCGGATGGTGGTCATTTATCAGATCCCACTTTGTACCGTACTTAGGTTGACATCTTGGTGTATGTTACGATTACCAAACCTGATATTGCTAATGTTGTTATGTCAGTTAGTTTGCTGTCTCTACCACTATTGGGAAGCTATTCGTCATATTCTTTGTTATCTAAGAGAAACTCAATTTCAAAGTCTTATATTTCCGTCGTCGTCCTCATTAGAGTTACATGTTTATTCTAATGTTGATTAGACTGGTGACACCACGGATCGTAAGTCCACCACAAGATTCTTTATCTTTCTTAGAGACACTCTTGTTTCTTGGAAGACTAAGAAACAAGACATTATCTCTCGCTCTTCTACAATAGTTGAGTATCGTGCTATGACATACACTACTGGTGAAATAATTTGGTTACGTTGGCTTCTATATGATATGGGAATCCCTCTTTCTAAGCCAACTCCAATGCACTGCAATAGCAAGAGTGCTATTCAAATTACTCATAACTCGGTCTTTCATGAATGCACCAAGCACATTGAGATTGATTGTCATCTTACTCATCATTATCTTTAGCATAAAACCATTACTCTACCATTTTTCCCTTCTTCCTTACATATTACTAATTTATTCATAAAGATGCATTCGATTAAACGTTTTCGTTTTTTGGTTGACAAACTCACGATGTTTCATGTTAATGCATCGTGAGTTTTATGGAAGATATTAGATAATATTATCATATATTAGTAGTAAGGGTATTTAGACTTTTCTATTCTCTTGTATGTATACTTATTGTAACTCTATCACATTAAGGTTATTGTTCATCTGGTATATGAAACCCAAGGGGGTTCTTTGTGTTTGTCCTCTCTTCATCTTCCTCCCTTCTAAGTTTATCATTGTTAATAGTTTTATACTTGATACTATAGAATATACAACGTTGCCATGTTACTTTAATAACTTAGATGGCCTAAAAATAATGACGTTTTCCTATTTTTTAGCCTAGTTCTGTGTATCGATATTTTTAGAATATGGAGTTAGTCATGTCTTGATGCCTTTAAGTGTGTAATGCTTTGTGTGTTTTTTTGGTTATGTGGTTTGCAACCATGTCACATAGGTATGATGATAAAAAGAGAAGAGGTGACAAGTTTTAAAGCACTTAGCACAAGAGGTTTCTTGAAAGGTAGTGTATGCTAATTTTTGCTAATGTTCTTATTACCATTAAGGAATAGATGATACCAATATTATTAAGTTCTATTGTCAAATTTAATAGATACCTATTTTTTAAGGGGTGTATTTTGAGTTTATTTACTCTATTTTCTATATATGAGTTTTTATACTCTATGTTCTAAATGCGTTTTGTATAAAATTATGGTTGTGGATGAAATTTTGGTTGTTATAAAATTTTAGTTATGGAATATATACAGCTGGAAAAATAGATTTTTTAAGTCGGGTGAACTGACTTAGTAACGAGTGATTTTTTAAATCGCTTGTTTTTAAGTCTAACGCATAACCGACTTAACAAAAAAATATTTATGCACCCACATGAGTTAGTTTTTTATTTAATTTCAAAACAGTTTTTCCTCAAAACTAAAAAAATAGGGTTTATAATTCTTATTTTTATTTTAAAATTAACATGTCACCATTACAACAACCATCAACCACCACCAACACCACTAGCTATTCACTCTAACTAGCGTCACCACCATCGCTAACCATTGTTCACTCACCTCCATCCACCATCTATGATCGCCACCACCCACCTCCAACTGTCATCTCTCATCACTGACTACCTACCTCCAACCACTGCCACGATCTTCGATCATCTCTATCATCACCACCCACCCACCTCCACTACACCTACGACCACTTACCTTGATAAGGGTATATTAGGTATAATAAAAAAAAGTCATAGCTAATATAGATATTTCCTTTATTTAAAGTTAGATTATAATTATAGATAAAAAGTTTAGACAAATATTTTTCATCAATATATATTAAAAAGTACTAAATAAATATTTATATTTGATATATAGAAAAAATATGACAAATATTTGTCAATAATATAAAAAATATAGACAAATATATGCCACTAATACATTAAAAAAAAAAAAACACAATATCCATATTTGTCACTAGTATATATTCAAAAATCATGGGACAAAGAGCAATAGTAGATACTTCAAGTAAGTCCATTCTTGTGTAAAATTTAATGGACCGGTGGAGACTAAGTGCTACTGTGGAGGCGTTGAATAAAGGTAATCAGATTAGAAAATCTTTTGCTCAAGCTTTTCCCAACGTTTGCAATATTTCTTTTAATGAATTACCAAAATCAAGTTTGAAAGGAGCAAATCTTATCTTTAAAATTTTGGAGGAGTACTATAGAGCTGATTTGAAAGAGTGCACAAATCATCTTCATGACAAACTTATTTTATCTAAGAGAGATTCGTCCGTAAATTAGATGATTTATGTGTAAAGTTAGTTAGGATTTGGAAGTCGATTGGTCTATGGAAACTTATCTATTTAGGAAAAGGATTTTATGAAAGATCTTGAAGTGTTCTAACTATAGATTCATGGAGCCTTAATATGGGTTCCTCAAATTATTCGTTTGGACTTCACATTTCAACCCTAATAATCAATCATAAACAAACAACAGTACAATGTTGGGTTCGTTTCTTGTGTTTGCCCGAGAAATATTGGCGTTTGAAGATTCTTTATGAAATTGCTAAAAGTCTTGGAATTCTAGTTAGTCTTGATGGACAAACAAGTAAGAACTAGAATATAATCTGCACGTTGTGCGAGTGTAATTTGTAGAATATTCTTTTAGTATAAATTTTTTTAAAAAGTTTGAAGGTGATATTTATGGGGTATAAATGTATCAATCACATCGGAAAAAATATTTCAAATTTATAAGTTTCTTAGTTTATAAGAATATTGGTTGTATAACAAAAGAATAAATGGAATGGAAACAATTGAAAAGTTTATGATAAAATGAGTGATTTTCACTCTAAAAATTATTATAAAAAAAAGATGAGTTAGTGTTTGTATACACAATTAAAAAGATTTAAATAAAATGAGTGATTATCACTCTAAAAATATAATTCCAAAAATATGAGTGATTGTTTATATATATTTTGTTTTGTTTTAAACATTCAATCATTATAGAATACTTTCTTCTTATAAAAAATAGAATATATATTTTATAATCATTGATTTGAAATATATTTGTAAGTGTTGGTTTTTATATGATCATTATTTTTATTTTTGTTTTACTTTTTATCTTGTGTACTATAATTTCTTTATTTATTTTTAGACTAATTCAATTAACTATTATATCTTATATTTTATGTTTCATATATATCTTATTTTCACTTAAACTTTTGATAACTAATTTTTAATTAGAGGTGTTATGTCATGTATTTCTTTCAAAAATATTTTGATTTAATTATCTTTTTTGGAGATTGTATATAATAAATAAACTCAAATTATTATGTTTTTATGATAAAAACGCGAAATAATGTTGAGAATGATAAGGAATCACTACTTGATTTTGATCATTTTTTCTGGTAATTGAAACTATGCTCTGATATATGCTTCCTCTAATCTACAATTTTAATATTTTGAAATAAGTGTTTTTATTTTAATAAATAATTTATATAGACAAATATTTTCTTTGTATTAAAAGAATAGAATATGTATTCGAGCACTAATAAAAGAAAAATGAACACAAATTGTATATTACTTTGAAAATACTTAATGTATAATTTAACATTTTTATTTAAAA
>JBBPBS010001130.1:10526194-10564457 GCA_037974835.1 Cicer judaicum
GTTTGTTAATTTAAATGTATGTGTTTTAATTTTTATTTATTTTAATTTAAACTTCGTTTGTTTGTTTGTGCATAAGTTTGATTATTGATTTTTCATGTGATTATTATGTTTTTATTTATTTAGTGGTAATTTATGGTTGCTATATTTTAATTAATAAAATATAATTAAAATATTGTGATGTATTTATATATAATGAATTACAAAAAGTAATTAACAACTAAATTAAATTTGTAATGGAAGTTATATATATATATCTTTTTAATTATAGAGATATAAACAAATAGTTGTAGAATGTGGAATAAAAAATGAATGAATTCTAAAGATGTCACGTCATACTATTGAATGATGTGACAAAATGAATATTACATGACATATAAAGATGTGATGTGTCAATATCTTATTTTAGAGGTTTGTTTTAATATATTATATTGAACGTGATTTATAAGCTAAAACCAGACAAAAAATTGGGTTGACAAAGAAGAGTTTGTTTTTCTTATGAATGGATTATGAAAATTTGCTTCTCTTTTGCTCACATTGTCAAATTATTGGTCATGCTTTTGCTACTTGCAAGCAATGTAGTGAATATTGTAAATGTGGAAAATCAAACTAAGGAAAAAGTTTCAAAGCGGGTAGTTAGTAAGTTATGTCAATTCATAAGGAAGTTGATGATAAAGTACTTGGAGATACATAGATTATAATTCAAAATCATGTGGTGTATAAGACACCTTTAGATGAGATCAAGACGTTTATAATAGTCCTCTTTTGAGATTTGTGGACTGTAATGCATTAAAAACAATCGTTTATGGAAAGGTTGTCAGCGTTGATATATTAAAACAAGAAGAAAAGATATTGCAACAAGAAAAAAAGAATGCTTCATTGATGGAAGGGATTGGTATAAAACCTGCTACTGCCTGAGAGATTGACGTTTAAAATTATGTTATTCATGAGATTTTTGGTAGTAACTTGTCTGATGCAACTAGCAATATTCAATTGGTGGATGATGTTGAGCAAACACAACGAGAGAATCAACATGTAAATGAATATTCCGATATTTGTCTTATTGATTTTTGTAGTGATACAATGTCACACGATGAGAATGTTAAAAGTTATCAAATCCAATATGGATAAAATAATCTTAACCAAACAATTTGCACATGAAATGCATATTTTTGAAAGACATGATTTTACTAAAGTACTTGTAAGATTCCAATGTATTGAAACCAAAAAAGGCATGGAGAAATGGGTCATGTAATATTCCAAGCTTTAACAACAATTCTCTCGTAGTCATGTTTATAGTAATCTCTTGTAAGGGCGCCAACAAATATAGAGAAATGGATTCTCTACTTTTAGTGGTCGGTAAGTTTGATAACTTTAGTGTATTTAGGTGATAAATTAGTAATTAAAATAAATAAATAAATAAATAAATAATGATTTGAATGATAGATAATGATTGGTTATGAGAGAGATAGAAACAAAGTTACCAAAAGAAGAGGATTGAAAGGTATACAATCTCAACCACAAATATAGCCTTGGGAATTGATCCAACGAGGATTAGAACCCAACAATCTATCTTCCAACAATCTTATTGTTGATCCATTTCGAAGCCTTAATCGAATTGTTTCTCCAAAATTTATTGTACTAGCGTAAGTCATAGTCCCTATTAAAGTTGTCAAAAAAGCCCCCAACTCTAAAGCTCCTTTCAATTTTTACTTTTTTTTTATTAACCCCCTTATATTAGGTCACCTATCAAAATACTTTTTTTAAAGATTCGACCCATTATTTCATGGGGCTTAAATGAGGGGGTTCAAGGGCTTATAAGCCCCAATATTTTGTTAATTTTGAGATTTTTTTCTTGAAAAAATTTCGAATTTTATTTTTTTCCAAAAAAATATCAAAAAATATTAAAAAATATTTTTTTTGTCAAAAAATTTTGTGAGAAAAATAAAAAAATTCTCGAAAAAAATTAATTTTGTTTTTTAATCAATAGAAATTATAAATAATTTTTTATCGAAAATTTTTATCGGTAAAAAAAAAAGAAAAAATTATTTCTCTAAGAAAAATTTAAAAAAAAAATCGATTATTTTAAAAAAAAAATAGACTTAGAGACTTATTAAGCCCACAAAATTTTAGAGGGCTTTGAAACCTTTTAAATTATAAAATTATTTGACATCTACAACATGTGAAACGAAGCTTATATAATTAGGAGCTTGTCACTCCTTATGAATATTAATTCATTAAGTTAAATTACCATATCGATAGAACAAAACATCTCATACTACAATGGCCTCTATCCTCCAAGCATCGCCATTGCCATTTCAATATTAGAGCGACATTAAATATTTCGATAGTTTTTATCCTTAAGACCACAAAACTCTATTCCAACCAACTCATTTTAACTTTCTTCTTTCATCTAAACCACTACATAGGAATTTCTTTCTAATAGCTTCTATCTCTCTAACAACAACTTTAAGAATTTTGTAAAATGATAAGAAATTAATACAGTGGTAAATCACTACGCCAAAAATGACATTTTATAGCGCGCTTTTTATAACGACTATTAAATATAAGCGTTATTGTATAATATTTTAAAAATAACAGAGGATACAACAGTGCTTTTTTGACAAGCGCTGTGGGAAAAACGCTGTTGTAGGATCACATAGCGCTTGCACATATTGTTTACAAGGTTTTTACAACGCTTTTTCAAAAACGTTGTAAACTGAAGCACCCTCACATAATATTTTACAGCGCTTTAAAACAAGTGCTGTAAAATATAGTGCTCTCACCTTATGTTATATAGCTTTTAAAGCGTTTTTTTAACAAGCGATGTAAATGACTTGCACTTTCACATAATTAAATGACCTATTAGAGTACTTTTTATATAAGCGTTGTAAAAAACTTTTAAAAAATAAAATAAAGAGGTCTTTTACGGCGCTTTTGGACAAACACTTTAAAAGACTTCTAAAAAAGCGTTGTAATAGGCTTTTAAAAAATAAAATAAGGAGGTATTTTACAGTGCTTTTAGACAAGCACTTTAAAAGTCTTCTAAAAAATAAAATAAGGAGGTCTTTTACAGAGCTCTTTTAAAAAAACGATATAATAGGATTATATATATAACAGTAAGCCGCTTCAATTTTCTCTTCATTACGCAAACTTCACTACGCTTTAGTGTTATTTTCCTCTTCATTGTCCTTCTCGTTGCAAACCCTACTGTCCCTACGAACCATATTGTGAACCATCTCCATCTTTGTTACTATCCATACGAACATTATTACGTACTCTTCTCATTGCGAACCCTACTATGTCCTACGAACCGTTCGTATTTCTGCGTATTATCGCGGTTCCTTCTTAAACAAAGCTGTAATCCTACATATTTCTTTGCTCTCTTCAGGTATTGTATTTATTAATTTTTTGTTGTCACTAAAACGCATGTTGAACTTATACTACTACGTACTTATGGCACATTGGGTGCTGTTTGTAATCAATGCGACCTCTGAAGTTATATACTATTTAGATTCCTTGCACGACCATTATAGCAATCACTCGGATATAAAGACTATCTTCGACACATAAATAATATTCATTTATTTCTTACATATATATGTAAATAATATGTTTGTTAATACTATAATAATAACATTTATTTGATAGTGCTTTACAAGTTTTTTGAGCTCAAAGGGGTGTTACAATGTTGAAGCAAAACTCAAATAACATCACATGTATTCTAATAAAGGTTTGAAATATATGCCTTTAAAATTTCATTAACAATCAATGCACAAATATTTATTGACTTATATGTTTTATTTTATAGTGTCCTCGTCAAACTAACAACATAGACTGCGAGTACTATATATCGCGATTCATGAAACAGATTGTTGATATGAATCAAACTATAATCCCAGAAACGGTACAATATTTTCATTATATTTTGATTTTCATATATAAACTATGTATATATTTGCTGGAAAATTGGCATGCTGCAAGGTTGTGAATATGTAAATGTAAAAAATATGTAATTGTGTCAATATCATGTGTTTTTTGTAAACTGATTGTGTCAATATGTAAAGTTACAAGTTTTTTGTGAACTGATTATAACGCTGTTAAACGTGTATAAGAATACACCTATTACAACGCTTTTATGAAAAAGTGATGTAAGATGTGCATAAAAATGCACCTATTACAACGCTTTTTTGAAAAGCGCTGTAAAATTAGTACAGTGCATTTTTAGAAGGAATTTACAGCGTTATTTTTTTATTTTTTATTTTAAAGAGCGTTGTTATATCTTTTTAAAGCGCTAAATACTACCGCGCTTAATTTTTTAAATAAGTGTTGTAAATGGCTTAAAAAGACGCTGTAAAATACTATTTTTTGCATAGTGAATTAGATAAAACTGAATTAATTAGTGTTACCTTTCCACTAATAGAGATGTGTTTTTCTTACCATTGCGGTTAATCTTTTACGCATTGAGTAGATGATTAGCTTCCATGTGGCATGTCGCTTTGGAGAATGTTAGCTTTTGTACCCCCAATTAAATGTTTTTTTTATTGAAATACCCAAAATAACCTTAACAAAATCAGTAAAAGTAAAAAAAATGAAACGAAAAATCAAAACAGTTGTACCCCCACCATTGAAAAATCCAGAAAAGTGAGTGTTGACGAAAAAAAAATACTGGAAATTTGAAATTTTTGGTATGTTCACCGAAAATTTTAAATTTCTAGTATGTTCACCGGAAATTTCATTCCTCTTTGAAATTTTCGATATAGTGTATATTTTTTTTATTTTTTTGTTTTATATAATTTTTTTAATTTTTTTTATTGAATTTTGTTAGTGAGGACCAGAGGAGCAAAAACTGATGGTGATCATTCTCGAGTTTGACCTCGTACATAATCAAATAGGAGAGCTGCAGTTGAAAAAAGAAGAAAGAAAAATGAAGAAAGGCAGGCGCCCTAGGAAGAGCAGCCCCAACAAAATCCTGTTTGATGAAAAACAGGATGACTATCCCCAACAAGATCATGTGTTTGATGATGAACATGATGAGCAGCAGCAACAGTTTGATGATGAACATGGTCAGCAGCACCAGCATGAAGAACCCATGTTTCCTGGAGATCCTTATGATCTTTTTGTCCTTAAAGATTATGAGCATCATATTGCAATTTATTTTATATCAGATAATTTATTTTATTACATATTATAATATATTTATTTTATTACATATTATAATATATTTGTAGTATAGGTTATTTTATTACACAATATAATATATTTGTAGTATAAGATTATAATATATTTGTAATTGTGTGTTATTTTTAATTAAACAGGATAAACGTGTTTTAAAAGTTGTTTCAAATGACAAAAAGCAAGACAAATTCATTGATATCAGATATCAATTACCTACTCAAATAGATCATTGGATTAAAATATCTGGATTACGTCCTCTGAGAAGATGTAGTTTGCATATGATTGACAATAATATGATATCTGCTTTTTCCGAGAGATGGCACACAGAGACTAGTTCATTTCACATGTCATTTGGTGAAATGACTATTACTCTTGACGACGTCAGGGGTGTTTTGAGCATCCAATGTTCTGAAGAGTTTTTCACACCTCCTACAAATGTCAATGAAGATTTGGCAATTGTTGTTGCTGTTGAGTTGTGGGGAGTTGCATATGATGAAGTTGTCATTGAAACTAGGACCAATAGAGGGGCCTCGTATAGTTTTGAAACTTCATGAAGGACGATATGACTGTGCAGCGAGGACATACCTACTTCATTTGGTAGGGTGTACCATTCTGGCTGATAAACGTTTTACACTTGTATCTGCAAAATATTTGTTTCTGTTTCAAGAGCTTGATATTTGTGGTAAATGGGCATGGGGACCAGCTGCACTTATTATGTTATATGACTATCTTAGAGATAGTACATTGCCTACAACCAAACAGATTGGAGGATATTTATCTTTATTTTATGTACTATCATATTTATTATACTTATTATTATTTCTTAAATTATTTCATCACCTTAATAATTTTACTATGTTTCGTTGGACTGCAAAACAAACATCTGGGAACGTTGTATATTACAGGGCAAAGTTGGATGTTTTGAGGGATACTGATATTATATGGACGTCGAATTACGATGAGAACATTGTGACACGATTTCAGTCTGTGTCATTGTTTACAGGATACATTCGTTGGTGTTCCATGATGGTTCCATATTTACCAGAGAGGTACATACGACAGTTTGGGTATACTCAACACATTCCTCCTACACCATTGATGCTTGTTGTACGTGATGTCGACGTTGAATGAAGTATGTACTGGAACTCTGTACGATCACTTCGAGCTAAATTGCACCCAGCTGCATATCCACATGAGTGTGTTGAGGGATACATCTAGTGGTATTATAGGATATCTCATCCTCGAATGATCCCTTATGTTGCTGCATATGCTGGTCCTAGTTATGATGTTGATGTTGGTCCTGATCTTGATGTTGGTCCCAATACTAGGTGTACACGGTGTCACGCAATTGGCGGTCTTATACAGCAAAGTTTAGATTTACATATAGGTGGTCCTGAAGATCATATGTGTGTCTTATTAGAGAGACCTTTACACATTTCGAGAGGAGGAGATTATCAGTAGTATTATAGTTGTATTATTTAGACTTATTTTATTATTCGCAACTTATTTAATTAGTGACTTATTTAGTTGTATTATTCATAATTTATTTATTATTTAGACTTATTTTATTATTCCTGACTTATTTATTATTCAGAGTTATTATTCACGACTTATTTATTATTTAGAGTTATTTTATTATTCGTGACTTATTTATTTTATTATTCAGAGTTATTATTTGTGACTTATTTAAGGTGTCAATCATTTAAATTTCAAACAACATTTAAAGTGGCAATCCTATCATTTAAAACAATATACATATCAAAAGTGGCAATCATCTAAATTGAAAACAACATTTAAAGACATATAATCTGAATTATTTTCTAAATCTAAAGAACCCCAATGTTGTAGATGTCCTACATAAGCGATAGCCCATGATGTAGACTAATCGCTACGATGCTTCTTCCAATGCCATGCAAGTGGGGGTAACGGACATGCATATTTCAATTTAACTTGAACCTAATGATTTTCATTAACAAAATCAATGCTGATAACACAATCACGTGACAAATCTCCATTATGTGCACCCCTCAATGAGAAAAAAGTCAAACAAAAAGTTTTTGCCAATGTAACAAGAACGAGATTATATTTTGTTGCTATCACGTAACCCATATCAGGAATGGTCATCCACTTCTCATTGGCTTGGTTTTCTAACTCAGTTACAAGTAAAGACTCTATCACTTCTTGCAAACATTCCTTGAATAATGCAGCATATAAATCAGGTTCGGACTTAATCTCTGTATACAACTGTCAACGTACAATGCTCCAGTATTCTTCATCATGACCAAGTAAAGCAGCAATAGCACGATATCCACAGTTTCCATCTGCTTTAACATTAACTATGTCTTCAATATATGAATGAATTAAAGAAGGAAACTCGTGGAAATATTTTTTTACCTGATGGGAGACTTGATCGAATGCTTGTTGGGAGACTTGAGTATCAACATACTCAAAGTATGATGGGTCGCGATATACATCATAACCCTTCGATTTATTGCCTTTTTTCTTCTTAACACCACCTTTTGTTTTGATTTTATCCACTGGTGCACACATTGATGTTGTCTCTGAATATGCTATTTCACGCAACTTGCTCTTTAAGGCCCTTCTTCCAGCAACATTAAGTGTTTTCCATGTTTTCCAAATTATATTAATCTCCGATGTAATGTCCAACTCTAAATCATTTGTCTAATGTTCTTCCTCTTGATCACTATTCATAGTTAATTTCCTCCAATGTATATGAACAACGTCTAATGGGATTGGAACACCTTCCATCTTGTATCGTGCTAACTCACATGCACAAGGTAATCCATGAGTGTTTCTAAGTATACAATAACACACATCTTTATCGTTACCGACATAGCTGACTCTCTTGTATTCATGAACAATATCACCTAAGGCTTTCTTGGATACAACCCAAGTCAATTTCTCAAAGAATGGATTGTTGTATATATGCTCTTTGTGACCCTTACTTATCTCAAATGAACCTTTGATCTTAATAATTGGAAACTTCAACATGTCATTCATACCATTCCATGCCTTACAAAAATCTCTTTTACTATGTTCCAAAAATCTCTTCAATGACCAATGAGCAGACTCAACCCTAATATTTAAACAAAAAAATACAAAATGTGAAGTTTTAATAATATATCATGCATAAAATAAAATACAAAATGTGAAGTTTTAATGACATACCTATTAGTCGTAGTATTTCCTAGATGCAATACTCGATTGGTCCATGCTTCAACAAATGTTTCCTTATGAGGATTCAACCATGTGTCTCTGACGTAGTCAAAGAAAATAATATTATCGACACATGTTTGCTCAAATATTTGCAAAAGTTCCTTGTACTCCTTCTCTTTAGAACAATAAACAATTTTCCTCCACAACTCAAGAACGGGTACTTGCATGTCTTTCTTTAATATATATTGTTTAGATTTAACTCCAACATTTTTGTTAATATGAAGTTGGCAAAGTAAATTTGTTGAAGATGGAAATACAACTTCAATTGCATTCATTAAAGCAAGTTCTCTATCAGTCACAATCACCTGAGGAAATGACGTGTTTGAAATAAACAACTCTTTTAACTTCTCCAATGCCCACCAAAAGTTGTCTTGACGTTCATAATCCATATAAGCAAATGCAACATTAAATGTCAACCCAGTTGAAGTTACACCAACAATTTCAAACAATGGTAACCTATACTTGTTGGTTTTGTAGGTGTTATCCATGATCAATACAAGAGGGACACATGTTCAACAAAGTTATGGAATCTGGGTGCGTCCAAAACATATCTCTCACAACGTTGGAGTCCTCATGAGTCCTACTCCAACAAGTATATTTCTCAGCTTCAAGTAACTTCAACAAATGTTGCATATCAGTTCTAGGTCCTTTCAAATTCTTCCTGTATGTACTTAATCGCTTGTAAATTTGATAGATATTAGTCACATTCTCCGTATCTCGATCTCTCAAAGATGACAAGATGTGTCTCGCTGCAACATGATATTTTGTCAACTCGTCAACATGTTTCTTATCTTCTTCTGTTAAGTGTCCCATAAATGCATTATTCTCAAAAGTAGCTACTAACTCATGGTTGTGAAGTCCATAGATTAAACTAATAATCCATCCTTCAACATTTTTCAAAATCTAAGTTTAAACGGACATCCACACCTTTTAGTTGAAGTACTTGTGTTACTTTTATTTGACTTATATTGTCCACCTCTATCACAACCAATAATTAATTTTGACTTTCTTCCTCTCTTTCCAGTCTCTATGTTTGATCGAGTAATGATAACTGCTACTTGATTTTGTTGACCGATCTCTCTTGCCCATGATATGACAGCTTCTCGTGACTCAAAAATTTGATCAGTTGTAAATGCTTCAGTTAAATCTATAAATATTGGTTGTGTGTTTTCCATCCCTATTTAAAAATAAATAAATAAATAACAAACAAATTAAAAAATTATTCAAAAATAAAAAAGTAAAAAATAAATAAATAAATAAATTTATTAACTTCCAGATTTTTCAAAAATTTTGAAATTTCCGGTATTGTAAATGTAACTACCGAAAATTTCATTGACCAAATTTCCAGTATTACAAATAACTACCAGAAACTTAGTTGCCAAAATTTACTTACCAGAAATTTCGTTGAGAGAGTGAGATTTTGGAGTAATTTTTTTTTATCTCTCACGTGAATGAATTTATTAAGGATAAAATTGAGTTTTTAACAAATTAGAGGTACAAGTTTAATTGAGGGATACTGTAAGACCCTGTTTTTCAAAGCGAGAGTGTTTTTTTTTTTCAAAAGAAATTAAAATAAAACAGAGAAAACAATTAAGGAAATTTCTTTGGATAAATAATTAAGTCAATAAAATTGACACGCAGCGGAATAGTTCTTTCTACATATGAATCCAAAGTATTTACACAACAACAAATGATACATGGAACCATTCAATTAAGATGTCATGCTGACCATATTAGTAAAGGTACAGTTTTCCAATTCAAAATAAACGTAATCCAAAAGAAAGACATATGTTCCCTCTATGTCATCCTAATCTGATCATTCTACCAAAAACTATACACCCTGAGTGATCTCCACGCGTCTCGTAAGATCCTCCTAACATAGCTCCAGTCAAGCATTCCCATCTACATTCCCATCCATAGGGTACGAACCGGTAAGATTGTCTTGGCTCTCATCTGCGGGCAAAGCCCAGATTTCCACAATAGTTGTAAAGGGTCACCAACTGAAATTAACATTTAACACATAACATTTAAGATTTTAAATGCACAAATAACCCTTCCACTAAGCATGCACCTTGAAAGGGTTTTTCCATATGCTAAAAATTCATATAATGCTTACCAAATGAAAATGGAATCAAAATAAAGTTCTCAATCCATCAAGTAGTGCATGTCTAGCCAAAACATTGATAAAACCATTGAACAATCGATTATCAAACTCAAAATGAAAATTTATACTGAGTCAATCGATTGGGAAAATCGATTTCTTGAAATTTTTTTGTGAAAATTGAACTTTGAACTTACATCAATTGATTGGGGAAATCGATTGATGAAGGTCAGAGCCCCTGTATTGCCAAATCGATTGGGCAAATCGATTTCGTGAAAGACTGAGCCCCTGTATTGAATCCAATCGATTGGGCAAATCGATTTCGCGAAAGACTGAGCCCCTGTATTGAATCCAATCGATTGGGCAAATCGATTTCATGAAAGACTTTGAAAACAACACATTACCAAATCGATTGGGTAAATCAATTCCCCTATCATTTCTTCCAAAATTACATAAACTAACTCAATCACATTCAAACACAACTCCAAATCTTAACACTTAGCAATTTCAACACAATCCCTACAACATCATGAACTTCGAAATAGTTTTGCAATCAATTTCACTTACACACAATTTGTTCCAAAACATAGACACTTAGTACAATCATCGCAATCACAATGTCATCTCAAGTTCAAACACTCAATCATACACTTGAATCAAACACGACTCGTGTGTCAAGCACCCTAATGCAATGCGTATATGCCAAAATGCATGGACTCGGAATTCCAAACCAAATCCCTCCTTAAAGGGCTGTAAATCATAAATGTACCGCCTATCACAGGCCAAAGTACCAATTACCGAGGTGCCACCTATCACGGGTCAGCACGATTTACTAAAAAGTGTAAATCGTAAACGTACCACCTATCACGGGTTAGTACTGTTTACCGAGGTGTCACCTATCACGGGTCAGCACGATTTACTATAAGAAAAAGCGTAAGTCGTAAATGTACCGCCTATCATAGGCCAAAGTACTATTTACCGAGATGCCACATATCACGGGTCAGCACAACTTACCAAAAAGTAAATCGTAAACGTACCACCTATCACGAGTCAATACTGTTTACCGAGGTGTCACCTATCATGGGTCAGCACAATTTACCAAAATGAAATGCATGAGTATACACTGACTCCATCCACAACAATCGTTAAATAAATGCAGATATTAAAAGATTCCCCATTTTTAATATTCATTTAACTTAACCGATTTTCACACCAAACATTAAGCAAACAGACATATTAAGAGATTCCGCATTCATAATATTCTTTTAACTTAAACGATTCTCAAAACAACATTAAGTAACCAAGACATTAAGAGATTCCCCATTCTTAATACCCAGTTACCTTAAACGATTTTCAAAACAACATTAAGTAACCAAGATATTAAAAGATTCCCCATTCTTAACGCCCAGTTAACTTAAACGATTTTCAAAACAAACATTAAGTAAACAAGACATTAAGAGATTCCCCATTCTTAATACTCATTTAACTCAAAACAATTTTCACAAACACACATTAAGTAAACAAGACATTAAGAGATTCCCCATTCTTAATACTCATTTAACTTAATGGTTCTCAAAACAACATTAAGTAACCAAGACATTAAGAGATTCCCCATTCTTAATACCTAGTTAACTTAAACGATTTTCACAAACACACATTAAGTAAACAAGACATTAAGAGATTCCCCATTCTTAATACTCATTTAACTTAATGGTTTTCAAATTCCACACAAAACAAACTCAAACATATTAACCATCCACATCAAAGCACATCAATTCATTTCTCCACAAAATCGAATCATAAACATATCAAATTTCATCAGTATTAATTAAGAACGCGTCAAATACGACGAACACAGATCAACACAACATACCACTCAAACACATCAAATTTCATTTACTCAAAACATACACAAATGAGTTAAATTCATTTTCCCCAAATCAATACTTTAACCCTAACAAAATTCTTTTCCACACAACCACAGATAAGTCCCTAAATGCAAACTAAAAGTTTGGAAGGAGCCCTTACCTTCACGTTAGCTTTAACGTGCAATTATGGCACCGTGAGTAAATCCGGTAAATTTTCCGCTTGCTACGCCGCTTCTAAAGTCGGTTCCCTAGCAACGTAGCGTGGTAGTGAGCAACTTTCTCTTCTATCTCTTCGCGAAACGAAGCTTAGATCTAGGTGAAACGAGGAGGTTTGTGTGTTTGACGGTTTTGAAATCCCTAACTCCGTTTTCGAATCCGGGAGGAAGGAAGAAGCTGGGGACTTGATCTTTCTCACCCACTAGCCTTGGGTTTCTATTCTCAAACTTAAAGGAAGCAAGAAAGACGAAAATGGAAGAAGGAGGGAGAACGGGGTCACGCGAGGCAGAGGAAGAAGATGGATTTTGCTTTCTTTCTTTCTTTCCCTTTTCCTGTCTTTCTTTTTCCTTCCTTTCTATTTAGATATTTATTAAAATTACCATTTCACCCATCACTTCTCAAACTATTTTTTTTTGTTAAAAATATCTACTCTCGTCGCAGCTTAATTGACAGAATCAACTCTTAGCAGCCCAAAATATTTTTAACGAAACTCTCTAGAATTAAATTCTTCGTAAAAGATCCACCGTAGTTAATTTAATTTATTGATCGACGATTAATTTTAATCAAGAATCAATATAACTTTTTGGTCCTTTAAACTCCCAAAATATTAATAATTTGTGCTAAAAAGCCTCCGAGTTCAATACCAAAATACACTAAAATACATAAAATATGCTTAAAAATTATGGGTCTTACAGATACAAAAGCTAACATTCCACTTTGGATTGACTCCAACTTGAAGGCCCAATAACTTAAATCGGATTGTTCCCACCACACATGAAAGGAATATTGATGCTGCCGTCATTTACAGATTAACATGCTTACACCATGTCATTTCTTAAACACCAGCAAATAAAAGGTACGTTACTACTGTTACTCACGAACTTCTCTCTCACTTTTGCAACATTGAAAATTAACGATTTTTTCCTCTGGACACCGGATTCGAATAAATAGTGGTACTTATCCCTTTCCCTTATGTACCGAGTTCAATTTTCATTACATATGTAAGCTATGCACTTTGTTTCAGCAAAATCTCAATAGCATAGCTAATTTAATCAAATTGAGAATTATCTTTTTGTTACCGATAGTATGAAATCGTGTGAATTAAAATAAGTTACATTTTTAAGCTTCTTAAATTTCTAGCTTTTGGTACCTTCATATTCTTAACAAGAGCTTGAAAAGTTTAATGATTTCTACAATGACAAAGCGGAAAAATTTGTTAACATTAATTTTATACAAATAATATAAAAATAGGCTAAATTATATTCGTGATCCCTTAACTTAATTTCAGGTAACGTTTTAGTCTTTTATCTTTTTTTTTCCCAAATTGGTCCTTTATTTTAATTTTAAGTGACAATTTCATATTTAATGTTTTAAAATTTCGACAATGTTATCTTTTTTTATACAAAAATTCAAAAAAATCATCAAAATTTTCAACCAAAACCCATTAAATTAATAATCATCTTCAATATAATGCAAATTTTATCAAATCCATAACTCAAATATTCAAATACACTCATATTTTTATTTCCAACAACATCAAATAAAGAATGAAAATATGAGTTTATTTCAAGATTTAAGGTATGAATTTGATTAAATTTGTATTTTATTGAAGATGATAATGAATTTTATGGGTTTTGGTTGAAAAATTTGATGATTTTTTTTTATTTTTTGTAAACAAAAGGATAACATTGTTGAAATTTTAAAACATAAAATATCAAATTCTCACTTAAAAATAAAATAAATGATCAACTCCGGAAAAAAAAAAAAGATAAAGGACTAAAACGTTACCTGAAATTAAGTTAAGGGACCACGAATGTAATTTGAAAATGGTGCAGTTACATAATGATGGTTGTTTACAATTTAAAATGTGATAAAAAAGAACACGTCACTACAAGAAAACAAAGAATTTGTGAGGGCCAAAAGCCCTCACAAACGGTAAAAAGTAGCCACAAATGTCTCACTTTGTGAAGGGACAGGCCGCCACAAAAGACAGACTGATTTTAAATAGTTCAGCTTTTGTGAGGGCTCAGGCCGCCACAAACTCCCCTTTGTGAGGATTTAGACAGCCACAAAGGATCATCCAGATTAAAAAATAAATATTTTGTGAAGGCTTAGGCCGCCACAAAATATTACGTATATTAAAAAAATAATTTTATAAATTTGAAATTAATACTGTATTATAATATTATATATAATAAATTAATATGAATATAAATTTAAAATTAAAATTATAATTAAATTTAAAATATAATATCAACATAAATTAATATGAATAAACTAATCTGAATATAAATTAAAAATTAAAATTAAATTAAAAATATAATATTTAAATTATATATATAATTAAAGATTAATTTCTATTAAAAATAAATTAAAATTAAATATTAAAATTAAAATAAATATTATATATAAAAATATAATATTAATAAATAATTAAAGTAAGTACTACCAAACCAAATAAAACATGCATTCCAAAATTAATAAATAATGTCTTACAAACCCAAAACTAAACACACAATAATTAAGTAGGACAAGATAAATATGTGTTATAGAACCCAAAAATAAACTATGAAATTATTCAAATTACATCAATCCTCATAATATTTCCTTTGATCAGCTCCATTCCCACCATCATTATTTCCTGCAATGTTACCCGACGAAAGAAGTCCCTCAAAAGTATTATTAATTTGTGTTGGAGGAGACATCATTGCTTGAAATTGAATTTCATCTTCAATTACACCACCACTAGTCGAAGGAGAAGCCCTAGCTGGTTGAGGTTGATTTAAATCTGGTCTGATCAAGCCAGATGTTGGCATAGTTGGTCGGTAAGCAGTTTGATGATCTGATTGAGGTTGAGGAAGTTGATGTGAAGATGACGGAACATACTGATAATTATGAAAATATTGTTGTTGCTGAAACATTGGCTGTTGTTGTTGCTGGAAGGCAGAGTTCGGAGGATCCTGGTGTTGCTGTTGGAAATTTGGAGGTGGTTGCTGCTGCTGGCAGTATGGAGAGTAATTTTGTTGTTGCTGGAATAAGGTTGTTGATGCCAGTATTGAGGCCGAGGTGGGAACTGCTGATGAAACACAGGAGGAAATGAAAATTGTTGTTGTTGAAATTGTTATTGCTGCTCTTGAAACTTTTGTTTCCATTCCTCATTCAATTTATCAATTGTGGCTGGTATCAGCTGTTGTGTCATTTCCTCTTGCTCACTTGCCCATTGCTCCTTTAACTGGTCAATATTATCTATCGATGGACGATGAGATCAATTTGTACTAGCATAAGAAGAAGACGTCTCAGTCTGAATATAGTCGGTTCGACCTTTCACAAAGGTTGATGATAAACTACCGGCACTCAGCACACGCCCTTTGTACTTGCCACCACTGATGTTCATAAAACTTGCGGTCTCATATTGTTTCCGCTGCACTAGACCAGCTCGCTGAGCAAGAGGAAGAGTAGCTTGATGATCATCCCGTTCTTTCATGACTTGTTGAAGTTGTTCCTATATTAAACATTAAAAAATTAAAAATTAAAATAGTTAACAATTAATCTATAATAATTTAGAGGTCTAATTAATATATAATAATTACCTAAATCATTTTTGATAATTCATCAGTATACTCATTTGTTTCAGGATTAACATGAAGATAGTGATGTATCTCTGCCTCAGTGACCTCCCTTCTAAGTTGCTTTTCCTAAAATATTAAATTAATGTCAAGTTTATAAGTTGGTGAAATGTGATGATTAATTGAATATACATTATTAGATATATATTATAAATAGTAATTAATTACCATATAATATTTAATTTCTCCTGCAGACATAGAACCTCCCTTATGAGTACTGGTACCCCTCTCAGATGCTCTATTAATCTTTGCTTTTTCTCTCTTCTGTTTGTAAGCATTTGTGTTCCATTTCCTCCACAAAGCACTCCAAATATTTTTACCAATCCAATTAGGCCATTTTTCCTCGCCCTTATTATGTGCGTAAGCCAACACAGATGACTGACGCTTTGAAAAGCGATGGTCAAAAGAAGTCAAAACTACGGCATCATGCTCCCTTTTCCAAGTACATTTAGTCTATTGTTTGTTTAAATTTAAAAATATTAAAAATATAATTTAATTAAGCAATCAAATGTATATATAATTAGTAATTAAATAAATTAATCTAATCACTTACTTTGAAACAATGTAAAAATTGATCAACTTCGCTAAATTGAGGTGTCTTATCCTCTTTTATCTCACCCCAAGACAACCATGGTTTTTTATATTTCTTTTGTATGACTTCAGCAATTGCCTTTGCAGATGATTTAAAATGAAGATATTTTCAAAGTTTATATGCAAATTAAATATAAAAATGAATTAATAAAATAATTTAACATACAATAATGAAATATTTAACAATCATAATTTAATCAATCATAGTTTACATACCCATCTCCTTCTAGAATGATGACAATGCGATTGTAGCAATCAACACATCTGGGTTCCATTATTTCGTCTATGGTATAAGGCTCTACTAGGACCTTCGGATATATAGGAATAGCTCCACGACTAGTACCAATGGTCGACATCGGCATGAGAGAGGGGTCATTAACAACACACGGTTTAGCAACTTTTTTCTTACCACGTGATGTTTTGGATATTCCTCGTATTCCCACCGTTCCTATTCCTCCTGCCTTCATTGTCGTCGTCGTCATTTGATGAGTGAATTAAGTCACTGTCTTCATCATTCTCTAATTCATCTATTTCTTGTTCATCAACTTCTTCTCCAATGTTTGACTCATGAAAAAGTTGACTAATAGTCTCATCTCCAATCACATGATCCAAATTTGACATTTCATCCATTTGATATGCAACTTCTTCATTTTGACTTGCTTCAACTTCTTCTATTCCACTCGTTGGTCTTGTTTTGATTGCAGCACACCAACCTTGTTTGCTTCTTACAGTTGATGGATAAGGAACATAATACACTTGTCTTACATTATGGGCCAGGGAAAATGGATCAAACCGTGGATATTGTTTGCTCATACGAATGTCTATAGTATTGGATATACCTATGTATTTTCTAGCTTTGTCATTATCTTTTGTTTTCCCTTTCACATTCATCTTAGTATTAAATATGTTTTCAAAGAAATTTTTCTCAATATGCATAACATCGAGATTATATCTCAAAAGATTATCTTTCCAATACGGTAGATCCCAAAAAATATATCTTTTTGTCCAATTGTGCCATTGTCCGTAACCTTATGGTTTACAAGCCACACCATTAACAACATGTACCTTTGGCATATCTTTTTATTTATTTCAAAATTGTTCTGATGTCCATTTAAGTGGGGGTCCTAGACTTTCTACATAGCCCTTCATAAATGCAGGTTTGTTCCTTCTAAATACATGATCAGCAGATAAAAATTTACAATGCGAGTCAAACCATGATGTCTTCCTGCCAAATTTTAAAGTAAATGCTTTTGTATCTTCCATACAAATAGGACAAGCTAATTTACCATGGGTTTCCCATCCTGACAACATCCCATAAGCGGGAAAATCATTAATGGTCCACATCAATGCAGCTCTCATCATAAAATTTTCTCTCTGAGCAATATTATATGTCAAGACACCATTCCACAACCTCTTCAAATCGTCAATCAAAGGTTGTAAAAAATATCAATACCAGTTGTAGGATTAGAAGGACCTGGTATCACAGCAGCTAAGAACATATAAGGTTTAGACATACACATATCAGGAGGAATATTGTAAGGAGTAACAATAACCGACCAACAAGAATAAGGAGTAGACGATGCTTGTATGTAAGGCGTAAATCCATATGAGGATAATCCAAGTCTTACATTGCGTGGATCTAACGCAAAATCAAGATGCATTTGATCAAAGTGTTTCCATGCCTGACCATCGGACAGATGTCGCAACTCACCTGAATTTCTTCTATTCTCATAATGCCACGTCATCTTTCCTGCAGTTTGTATTGATGCAAACAATCTCTGCAATCTTGAGTTTGGAGATCCTTCAAACAACGGTTTATTTGTCTCTTTCAAAAAACCATAAAATCTTTGAGTTGCTTCATTGGAAAGCCCATCAGTATCGTCATATTGATCTTCATTGGATGACAAATTAACCCCAAAAGCATTCGAGATCATATCATTCATTGCCTCAAAGTGTTGATAGTTATAATAATATATACCTAACATGTTAGTACTACTTGAAGGACCTATGTTATAATTCTCCACACATGTACTAGTATTAGGCGCCGTCGGAGACTCTTCCCCATGATTAGTCCAAATCCAGTAGTTAGGCATAAATTCATCTGCATACAAATGCACTCTTATTTCATCTTCACTTTTAAACCGTCTACATCGACATAAACAACATGGACATCTCATTCCTCCTTCATCTTCGACAATTTTTTGCACTCTCGAAAAATTGAGAAAGTTTTCAACCTTGTTAGCAAAATCTTGTTTAAGACCCTTTCTTCCAGAAAAATTCTTATCGTACATCCAACTACGGTCTATATTCATATATATATATATATATATATATATTATGAAAATTAAATAAATATATAAATTATGTGCATATATATATATATATTGATGTTTTATATATTAATTGCTTTATTTTTCAAAAGCATTATATATAAATTTTGACATACAATTTATATTTCGATTAGGGGAGTATGCATTTGCAAATAATATAATAAGTTATTATCAATACTATAATTATATAAACCGAAATAAAATTTTAAATGATATTTTTTTAATAATCAAGACTAACAAAAAAATATCAAGACTAATTAACAATCAATAAACTATATTAATATATATCAAGACTTAATTATAACAAAAAAATAATAATATCATCAATTTTACTAATGTTTATTTAAAAAATAGTTATATTAAAATCAATATGTTTTACATGCGTTTGAAACTTTTATTTATCATATATTATGTAAACAATATAATTCCTATTTTTTTATAAATAAATCTATAATAACACACACACACACATATATATATATATATATATTACTAATTTATATTTTAAAAATAATATAATTATAATTATAATATCACATATATATTTACTAATCTAAATTTAAAATTTATCAAATACTAACCTGATGTTGGGTAGCGTCTGACTTGAAACTTTCACGTACGGAGGTTACAACTCTTCGAAGTAATTAACAACCACTGTCAAAATAAAAATTCAATAATATTCATTACATAACTAACATCAAATAAAAAATAAAAATAAAAAACTACATAATATAATATAAACTTACCAAAATTGAAGCAAGTTTGGACGAATATTTTTTGTAGAGAGAATGTGGAGAGAATAGTTAGAAGGAGGGTTTAGAGAGAGGTTAGAAGTGAAAAATGAGAAGAGGAGTGAAGTAATATATATAGGATTTGGTTGATCCTTTGTGGCGGCCAAAGCAACCACAATGAGCAACGGATATGTGGCGTTTGTGGCGACCTAAACGGTAAAAAATGTAGGAATTTGTGGCGGCCTGGGTGGCCACAACTAGCAACGGTACTTTGGGTGTTTGTGGCGTCCTTTGCCGCCACAAAATGTAACGGTCTAAACCTTTGTGACGTTACTATTCTTCCTTTGTGGCGGCCTTTATAATCAGAAAAGGTAGCGGTCTCATGCTTTTGTGGCGGCCTATGTAGCCACAAATTGACATGTCACTTCAGGCTTTTGTGGCGGCCTTAACCCTCACAAAATTTAGATTTTGTGGCTGAAAAAGCCCTTACAAAAATCATAAACATTTAAGTGGATTTTGTGAGGGCTTAGGCAATCACAAATTCCACCTAAATTTTTAAGAATTTGTGAGGGCTTTTTTAGCCACAAATAAAGACCATTTTCAATTTTTGTATTTGTGAGAGCTTTTTCGGTCACTAATTTGTGAGGATTTTTTTCGGTCACAAAATAGTTATAAAGTTAGCCATAAATTAAGATTTTTCTTGTAGTGTGTGGTGTTATAAAATTAGTGAAAATAAGCGTTATATATATATATATATATAAAATAAAAAGAGTAGAGATGAAGATGAAAGAGACAAGAAAATAGACTGTGTAAAATATTGTTCACAAGTTTATGTGTACTTTACAATGCAACACAGGTCTTATTAATATCACATGAAAAAACTAAATTAATATTAATTTGGACTAAATGCCAATAAGAATATTCATTTACTCATAGGAGTTAAGGAATATAGAAAAATTTAAGGAAATAGACACCAGGACATAAACAATTATATTTATCTTTAGTATTTTTCATAACACTCCTTTTTGATGTCTATGAAAAATATGTCTTATTAAAATTTTACTAAATAAAAAAATATTGTAAGAAAAAATCCTAGTGAAAGAAAAAAAAAACGTACAATATCCGCTATTTAAATTTGTGTCGTTAAGAATCTTACCAGCAAAACTATGTGATTCAAAACCATGGTGAATGACAGAAAAGTATAAAACATATTCATTTCTCTTCCTCAGTTCAATAATCATCTTTGAGATGACGAAGACTAATGTACTAGTAGCTCAAAAGTTTTACTTGAAAGTGATTTTATAAAAGGTATGCAAGATTATTACATGAACAAATTTATTGAATATTTGAATCACAAATAGTCTTATCTTCATAAATGATCTATATTGAACCATAGACCTCAACCAAGAATATTATCAACTTGTTTAACGTATTGCTAATATTTTATTGAGAAGATTAGACAAATAACTTGCACATCTAAAGTAACAAAGTAACTATTTGATGATAATTTGACAATAAATAATATACCAGAACATGTACATTGATTAGTGCCCTCAATTGAACTAAGATATGATACTTCAAGACCAATTAGTTCTTCATTTTTTTCAAGATATCTACAACCATTTTTGTTCATATATAGTGACATTAGAAATATTAGAGTACACAACAAACGTGATTTCTCCATATAGAACTATATTATATTTTGGGCTAAATTACATTCGTGGTCCCTTAACTTAATTTCAGGTAACGTTTTAGTCCTTTATCTTTTTTTTTCCCGAGTTGATTCTTTATTTTAATTTTAAGTGACAATTTGATATTTTATGTTTTAAAATTTCAACAATGTTATCCATTTTTTTACAAAAAAAATAAAAAAAAAATCATCAAATTTTTCAACCAAAACCCATAAAATTCATTATCATCTTCAATAAAATATAAATTTAATCAAATTCATACTCATATTTTCATTCTTTATTTGATGTTGTTGGAAATGAAAATATGAGTGTATTTGAATATTTGAGTTATGGATTTGATAAAATTTGCATTATATTGAAGATGATTATTAATTTAATGGGTTTTGGTTGAAAATTTTGATGATTTTTTTGAATTTTTGTATAAAAAAGGATAACATTGTCGAAATTTTAAAACATAAAATATGAAATTGTCACTTAAAATTAAAATAAATGACTAATTTGGGAAAGAAAATAAAAATAAAGGACTAAAACGTTACCTGAAATTAAGTTAAGTGACCACAAATATAATTTAGCCTATATTTTGCTATATAAGCTTCATAATTCACAAAAATATTATTTTCATACTCATTTAAAAAATCTTAAAAATACTTAAAAAAATTTATATTATTTCTATATCACTCATATAGAAAATATTCTCTGAGAAAATTATACAATATGCATCTAGATTGTTTAAACACATAAAAAAACTTTTTCATTTTGATTAAATCATCTCTTCAATAGTTTGAATTACATGTCCGACAAAAATTAAATCATTTACGGAATTTCATATACTCATCACTATCAAATGAGCTATAAAAATTCATTGTAAAACATCCTTCATATAAATTGATCATTTATGGCTACTAAACTTAATAAAGTATGAAAAAGTTCTTGAACCCACTTAAGGTAAATATGTCTCTTCAAAATTAGTAATAAAATTTTACCAATGCTCTTGAAAATATGAACATCATTATTCTAATTAATTTCACATCTTTAGATGTGCGTGCGAATTACAAGTCCAAAAGAATTTCGATTTCAAAGCGAAGTTAATTCAACTTCAATTAATTCTTTATAATTTTCAAGCATTTCTTTGTCTATAGTCTTTAATATACTTTGATTCATGATCTTCAATATCATTTATCACATATAGTGTTATATTATATGTAAAAACATTGTCAATGTTGACTTTATTTCGGTTTCATCTTATTCCATTCATGATATAATTTATCAAAATTTCTTTATTTTCATAATTTTGAATTGAAAACATTGTCAATGTTAACTTTATTTCTCATGATACTATTTTGGAATTTTCATATCCTGACATGGGCCATATTTCTTTTTAGCTCATTTTCTTGTTTGAGAATTTTTTTTCGTTGACACGGACTTTTCTAACACACTTGAGGTGAAGTTGAGACTTATTTTCAATATTAGATTCCTATCATGGACATCCATTTAAATTAGATCATTAGCAACTGATAATTGGTTTCATAAACTTTACAAATGAGTGTTATGTTGAACTTTTGGTTCAAACTAAGTTGTATGAGGATCAAGATGAGATAATGATACATCTCAATAATTATTTTCAGATGTTTATTTTCTACCTTTAATATTAGAAATACTAATTCGTCAAATGATAATAAGCAAACTCATATGTAAACAAGTCTCTAATTTCTTGGCTCAATATATTATATTATAAATGAAGATTTTATATCCAATATATATTTCCTAATATTCTTTTTTAGTCCATCTTAATGTATTATATTGAAGCTATTGATAAAACATATCCAAAAAATCTCTAAGATGGAGAATATTAGATTATCAACCCAGAAATTAATTGTAAATTAAGGGAATGACTTATATATATTAACTTGTTTACTTGATGCAAATCAATATCTTGACATACATGATTCCACATTCCCACATTTGAGTTTAGAAGTTATGAACTCGTAAGTATTGGTTATACAATTAATTTTATATATATAAAGAATGAATCTTCAAGTCCATTTTTGCATATGAGCATATGATAAATGTTCAATATCAATTCCAATACAATACTTATGAGAAAATGACTTCTTAGTCAAATTAGTTGACACAACAATCTCACAAATTTCTTTTTGTAAGTTGACAACAAAGATACTTCGATGTGTTCATCCACAAATACTACCTCATACATTCTAGAAATACGAGAGATTCATTTCCTCAAATTGTTAACTTTCATTGGGAACTAACACAAAGTTATTGGGTTGAAGAATTTTCTTGCTTTTCAATTCATGTCAACATAAAAAATTTCTACACCATTATTTGGAATAGTAAGACCATGATCATAAGTCGCACTAACGAAATACTATCGCCTTCACATGTAACACATATAATCTCTGATATTTCATAAAAGCTAAACTATTGAGGTAACATACAAGCTCAAAAATCAGAATATAAATTTAGCTTTTAACAACTTACCTTACCACAAATTGTTGTTATTCTTTCTTCTCATGACATTTTTATATATAATTACAAGTATATGAAATTTACAAACTTCCTTCACATATATTATTTGTGATATCATTATTAATTAAGAATAGAAAAGTCTATCAAAATTTATGCTAATTGAGATTTTATCATGTCACTTATAATTCATCAACTTCACATCAATTGTAGTCTATACCATACCAATTATTATAACCTCAACATTGGTTATATAATCTATCATGTGATCTTTAATATTTTTACTCATTCATTGCTCTTTTGTTTAATCACAATTGTAACTATTCTTTCAAAATATTTTTGAAAATATTTTTAATTTTAATGCTTCAAGAACATATTCAAGTAGTATAGAAACATTCACACGAGAATATTGTCTTTCATTTTGCTGCTTCAAAAGCATATTCGAGTTGTATAAAAACATATATTATCTCTTATTTTTCTTTATGTTAAATTAACATTAAGATCAAATAGAACTTATAGATTTCAATTATCATGTCATTGTATTGTTCTTAGGAATTCAACCATAAATATCTATAAATGATTGCCAAGGAAAATCGCAGCTTTCGCAATCCTACAAAGATGCTTGAAATAAAATTATTAATTTGTTCTTCAAGAACTATAGTACAAATCGAAATGATACTTGTATATTACTTTTAGCAATATGTCATAGATGTTTTAATATTAATTCTTCAGAAATAAAATCACAAATAATTTTCTTAAACAACTATAAAAAGAATTTGTTTTTTTTACCAATCCTTCAGGGATGCTTTAATCTTACATCTATTTTCTTCTTCAAGAACTATATCTCAAGTAATTCATGATGAGACAAAATCTCAAATTAATATTTGGATGATAATTAAATAAAGATTAATTAAGACTTCTAATTATAATTCTAAGTGTTTTGGTATTTAACATGTGTGTCTGAATGTGTTAATCAAAGATAAGTATCAAATATTTCAAAACATATCATATTAAAATGAAGCAAACTCATTCAAAGAAAAGAAGAACGTCATTGACAGAATCCTATAAAGCAAATAACGTTCTCTACAATTCCAAAATAATAAAAATGATCATATTCTTAAAGAAAATATTACATCCATTAGTTACAATCTGTTCCAGAATGCCTCCATAAATATATGATGATCATTTCAGTATAAGAATCCCTTCAAAGGACAAAGGCCAAAGCTATGCTTCACAATTCATAAAGTAAGATCATTCTTCAAGTTGAGAAAGCTTCAAGTACAAAAAACTGCAGAATGAATGTACACCTCAGTTGTACTTTTGCACAACCTGCACACATGATACTAAGCATGGATCACTTCAGAAAACTGTCAAGTGAAGATTAAACCTCAGCACACCTCAAAGCATAAATGAAGAGAGTTCTTGGTTTACAAGAATATTCCTGCTTTAAGCAAGAACATTTTTGCTTTATAGTTGATCTTATCCACTTACTGACACATGATAGTTGGACTATTCTCAATGGCCAAATGAGTTGTCATAAGCCTTCTTGAAGTCTATTAAAGAAGCATCCATATGAAGGATAGATCAAATTTTCAAGTGCAAAGCAATACATCACTCATACAATCATATTTGAATTCTCTTGAGCTTCTCAATCATTTTAGAGTTTCAGTTCTATTATTAACTTGATATTAGAATCAATTTTTACTAAGTCCTGGATCCAAGAATTTATTCTCAAACACGAGTTGAGCATACTCAAATTCTACCAATCTTTCTAAATCATCACTTTGTAGCTCAAGAGTATAAAATATTTTGAGTCATTTGTAAAAATTCTTTTATATTTAAAAGGTAATTATAAAAATCCTTTCTTAAGATTGAAAGGTAACATGTGAAAATCCTTTCTAAGTAGAAAGATAATACTTTGTAACAGATTAAGAATGATCCGTAAAAGTTGTGTGAAAAAACAAGAACTATGTTGCTTTAAGCACTTAGTGAAAAATCTCACAATTGTGAGAACTAACGTAACCCGCGTTGAGTGAATCAAGATATATCTGTGTGTGATATTTCTTCCTTTATTTCTATTTACTTTTTATCTTCTAATCATATTTTATATAGATAAGTTAAAATTGTGTGTTTTAACTTACCAAAAACATTATTCGTTTATAACCAAAATCAATATTGAGTTAAATATTGAGTTATAATAGAAATTTCTGAAAAGGAAAAATTGCAATTCAGACGTCCATTTTTTATAATTGAGATTGTTACTTCAATTCATTGAAACTAATTGTCCCCAAATTCGTTGCTTGACTCGTGTAAAGAGATTTTCTAAGAACTTTGCAAACAACCTAGTCTAGTTTACGTTAACTTTAGATGATACTATCTTGAGTGAGGAATTTCTTCCTTGTATGCATGACAGTATTGGAGCTGATTTAGCTAACTAATGATATTTCTTTCCTTTTATATTAAAAAAAAAATAATTATATATTGTTATCGATAAATAATAAAATAGTTTCTATGATATATTCCAATTTTTAATTTGATTAATAAATTTTATTTACAATTTTGTCCTATATGTTTTAAAATTTGCACATTTGTCCATTTTTTTTCAATTTTTTGCAAATTGGTCCATGATGTTTTTTAACTTAAGCAAATTGGTGTCTACAAATTTTCAAAATCGTCCGTCAAATTTTCTAATTTTTTTTTTTTTGCTCAACTTTTGATATTCATAAAAGGCTAAATAGCATTTGCAGTCCCTTAATTTAATTTCAGTTAATGTTTTAGTCATTATCTTTTTATTTTATTTTATTTTATTTGGTCCTTTATTTTAATTTTAAGTGACAGTTTGATTTTTTATGTTTTAAAATGTCAACAATATTGTCATTTTTTTTTACAAAAAATGCATCAAAAGTTTCAAACAAAATCTATAAAATTAATTATCATCTTCAATATAATGCAAATTTTATTATTGACATTTTAAAAATAAAGGATAACATTGTAAAAATATAAAAGATCAAATTGTCACTTAAAATTAAAATAAATGACCAATTCAAAAGAAAAAAAATAAACGACTAAAACGTTAACTGAAATTAAATTAAGGAGTTGTGGATGCTATTTAGCCGTTCTATTTGATTAATTAAAATACACATTGGTTCCACTAAATTCACATGAAATCCACTTGATTTAGTGGAACCTATAAAAAAAGTGTGTTAGAAATTGTGTATTAAAGAGTATATTGTTAGCTATCCTTAAAATAAACTATTGCAATATTCAAACAACAAAATTAATAAATCGCATATAGGTAATTGAAACATTCCAATTACTTAAGATTTTAAAATTTTCTATAATTAGGTTGAGAAATGTTATATGATGCATCTATAGACAACATGTGTAATCGGTAGGAGTTAGTTATTGCAATAGAGACCATGTTGGACAATCATTATCGGAAACACCACATGACTTTCACCTATAACACAGTTGATGGAAGAAGAAGCATTAACTATTTAGTATGTTAATGTGTAGATGAAGGAGCCACAACTTCAACAAGTTTATTTTAGAAGTGAATCGATAATTGTTGTTAGGAGTAGTGTGCAAAATATATGGTTAATTGAATTATATTAATAAATTAGATTGTACTACATTTAAAAAAAAAAAAACCAAACTATTAAAATGGTTAATAAATTGAACCACTTGCAATTTAATTATTTATATTAAAAAAATTTATTAAAATTTGAACCAAACTATTAATGTGATCCAATGCAATTAAATTTTTGCAATGTGAACACTTCTAATTACTGCTCATAATTTCAATGCTAATTTGGTTCAGGTTAAATTTAGTAGAAACTTTAACTTTGAGTTTGTTAAGAGATTGGTATATAAAATTATTAATACTATAGTAAGAGTAATTTCATGTGTAACGTTATAACTTTTCACATGTTCCATGATGTATCCTTACGTAATGTGCATTTTATTATTAAAAAGAATGATAGATTCCTCCTTTCCATATGTATAGCATTTCACAAGTTAACACACCATATATATATATTACTAAAAAAATTGTGTTTTTATTAGAAAAATATTAAATTTAAACTTAAAAAAAAATTGATAATTAATGTTAAAAATATCATATAAAGAGTTTTGTTTTTAAATCTTTAACAAGTCATTAATAATAATTATGTTTTCTTAAAAAAGTATTTATATATATGTTTTTTGACTAAAAAATTATTTTATATTTAATCTAACAATTGATATTTTAAAATTCCAAGACTATAATATCTAATCAAAACTTTAGATTTCACCTAATATGACTTCAAAAATCATTAATATGTTCTTGATAAACAAAAAATGTAATCTTTTACTGGATTTTTTTTGCAAAATTAATATAGTTCTTACTAACCATATGTAAAACACGCATATTACTAAAGTGAAGTCAAACACACTACTAATAAATTGAGTCAAAAAGAAAAAAACACACACACTTACTAACAAATTTTTATTAGTAAAAAACACACATCTAAAAAATAACACACTACTAATTAATATATTTAACTTAAAGAGAGGATAAAATGATGAATTCAATATTTTACAAAAGAGTTTAATTTTCATACATTATTAATGAAAAAATTTACACTATCGACGCATTGGAATTATCTATTAGTGTGACTTTTATAAAGTTATATATTTTTAATAATTTAACAATTTAAAAATTAAATATATGAATTACAATTAAAACAAATATTGATATATCAAAATATTTGTGAACAAATATGTTAATCCAAATTACACATTAGATCAACATATTTGTCAATTTTACGTTTGTAAAATATATACTCCCTACAAATTAGAAGGTTTTCAAGACACTTTTAATTTGGGATGAATAACACAAATGTTCTGGAAAAAAAAATACATAATAAGAAATGCTAAAATACATTTACTACAGGATTTTGAATTAACATGATAAATTGGCTAAAAGATTTTTTATGAAATTATTATTCGTTTGAAATAAGAACAAGAAATATTCTAATGTAATCTTGCTACTTCCCTTTTTTTGTAGTTGATGTAGAATTGAGTCTTCACCTTCATGCAAGACCTTTCGTTGCATTTTTTTTAACGAAATCTCATGTGCAACCCCTTTGTCATTAACTAAGACTTCTTAATGAAAATCCAATTATGTCTTTTTGTGTGTCTAGAAATAAGAACATTCTTACTTTTTTTGGTTGGTAAGTGTTGAATCTATAGTCTATAATTCCATGCAAGATCTTTGCTTTCATTTTTTTTAGTGCCAATTTGGCTAAAAAGGAATAATTTTGTCACCAAATGTTGTAAGTGTTTTTGAAAAGTCTTCAACAAATTGACTCAATCTTTTCCATATTTAATGAAAGTTATTGATGTTGAAGCAAAGTTGGTATCAAAAGCAGTGAAAAAGTTTTAAGTTTTAGAATAGTTTTGTTGGAAAATATGTTACCTTAATGTTCATTGTTTGATTTTTTTTTCAATTATCATCATCATGATGAGATAATTTAACTTGGAATTTCAGGGGGAAAGAGAAGAAAATCAAGAAAAAAGGAGAAAACACTAGTTTTGAACCGAGAAAAGAAAGGAAAGAGAATAAATTTTTCAAGAATCAAATGAATTAAGTTTCTATGAAGATTTTTCCAAAAAAAAATTGAAAAAACAACAAATGAATAAGCAAGAAAGAGAGGAAAATTGAGATAAACTTTGTATTAATCAAAGGAGAAAGATGATTATAATAGTAGGTGTAATAAAATTTATATATCCAAATTAGAACAACTAATTGTTAACTAGGATAGCTAACTTGTAACTAACACAACTAAAGTAACTAACTTGTAAATATGCAAGAATATTTATGTTTTTGATGAGACAAAGACCAAGTAAAGTGATCAATTTGCAAGTTCAAAGTGAAATCAACAATCAAGTGAACTATTGTCAATATGCTAGAAGATTTATAGTTTAAGGTACATGATGCAATATAATATTGTTATATTTCAAATGCACGTGAGAACCTTCTACTTTAACATATGCATCTAAAAGAATTTTCAAAAAATATCAAAATGCATGAACAAATGTTTGGAAAATCAAGTTTTAACAAAGTCAAGTTTGTATTTGACTACATATAAGTGTAGCTGAATACATATGAAGTCAGAAGTAAAAACTTCACATTTGTATTCGACTACAAGAATTTGTATTCAAATACAAGCTTGAAATTTTGAAATAAATATGAACATTACATAAGTGTATTCGACTACACTCAAGATGTAGTCAAATACAATTGTGAAACAATGTGATTTTTCAGTTCTTATTGATTCTGGATCATTGCATATGTTCATCAAACTTCTATGAACGATTGTCATTGATCTGAAGTGATGTCTTATGAGTATAAATACCTCATAGTTCTAGTTTAACAAAAGTATCTTAGAACAACTTTGAACAATTTTCTGAAATATTTTGTAAATTATTTAAAGTCATACTTTCATATTGAAATTACATGTTTTACATTGTCATATCATTGAGAAATGTTCTCTCTTGTACTTGAAATTATATTATACTGTTATTATTGTACAAGAAAACATCAATTGTTATACCCTTTTGACTACAGTCAAAATCATTATTGTAAATTAACTAAGTTATTGTGTTGTTTGAAGAAAGTGGTGTATTTTCTTCAAGTAGTGTAAACTAAGATAGTGATGTGCTATCTTAGGTAGATTATTAGAAGATTGTAATTGAAGTCTTAGAGTTAGACTTATAATTATTCTAATAATATTTGAAAATCTTTTGTGGTGTGCAAGAGAATTGGACGTACCATTGGTTGTAAGAGCAAACAGGATAAATTCTATCTGTTCTTTATTTTTTGCCATTTACATTTTACTATACTTTTATCATAGTCAGAAAAATAATTCACTAAGTCTCTTAAAAGCAAAAAATTTATAAACACTTAATTCACCCCCTCCCCCTACTTAGGTGCAATTTGTACTAACTTAACTTGTAATCAATTTTATATCTTTAATAGTGTGTGTTTAACTAATATATTGGTAAATCAAATAATCGATACTTTTTAATCAAAAGAATTCCAAAATTATTTTTCCGAATATCTAGTTTGAAACCGATTTTAACTAAAAAATTTGTTCAAAAATATTAAATTGATTTATATTTATAAATAAATTTTAATCTGGTTCAAAACTACACTAAACTCAAAAACTGAATCAAACAATTAATGTAGTTCAATGTAGTTTTTGTACCATGAACATCCCTAATAGTTGCTCATAATTTCAACCATAATTTCTTTCGGCCCATATATTGATAGTTATTGTATTGTTTTAAAGTAAAAATGTTGCTATGTATTTAGTAGAAACTTTAACGTTGAGTTTGTTAAGAGATTGGTATATAAGATTGCTAATACTATAGTAAGAGTTTTCATGTGTAATGTTATAACTTTTCACATGTTCCATGAGGTTTCCTTACGTATTGTGCATTTTATTATAAAAATAAAAAAAATAAAAAAAAAATAAAAACTGATGTTAGTTTTTTCATATAAATAAAAATCATTAATATACGATTTTAAAAACATCAAAATTTTCTTGATACATTATTTTAATCTTTTATCAGACGTTTTTTAGAAAATAAATATAGCCGACAGACTCCTTTCCATACCATATGTAAAACATGCGTATTTCACAAGTTAATACACTGCTAATATATATAAAAAATAATTTTTTTAAAAAAAATATATAATAAATTTTATATAATTTTTACTAGAAAAATATTCCATTTGTACATAAAAAATTATATAATTAAAGTTAAAAATGAATTTCAATTTTATATCATTTAAAGAATGTTGTTTATAAAACTATTATGGTCCTAAAAAAAAGTATTTATATGTTTTTTTGACTAGAAAATCATTTTTTATATATAATTTAATAATTAATATTTTAAAATTTCAACAATCTAATATCTAATCAAAACTTTATATTTTTTTACCTAATATGATTTCAAAAAACACGCATATTACTAAAGTCAACACACTACTAATAAATTGAGGAAAAAAAACACACACTACTAATAAATTCGTAAAAAAAAACACCTTCTAAAAAATAAAACACTGCTAATTAATATATTTAATTTAAAGATAGAGTAAAATGATGAATTTACCATTTTGAAAAAGAAATTAATTTCCATATAATGTTAATATAAAAATTTACATTTTTTGACACATTGCAACTATCCTTTTGTGTGACTTTTAAAATAATCAACATTAAAGTCAAATATTTTTAATAATTTAACGATATATAAATTAAATATATTACAATTAAAACAAAAATTAATTTATTAAAATATTTTTGAACAAATATTTAATCCAAATTACACATTAGATTAACATATTTGTCGATTTTACATCTCTAATATCCCTTGTAAGTAACAAAGTGTTCACCACACTTCTAGTTTCGGATGAATAAAATATAAAGAAATAGATTAAGAAACGTTGAAATACTAATGTAATCTTGTTTCTTCCATTTTTATTGTAGTCGATCTATACCTTTATGTAAGATCTTCTCTTGTGTTTTTTATTTAACGAAATATTATACGCAACTCATTTGTCATTAGCTAAGATTTTTAAATGAGAATCTAATTATAGATTTTGTATGCGTAGAAACAAGAAAATTCTTGTTTTTTTTGTTGGTAAGTGTTGAATCTAGAATATGCAATTTCTTGAAGGATCAGTGCCTGCATTTTTTTTTAATGTCAATTTGACTAAAAAAGAATAATTGTTATCAAATATTGTTGGTGTTCTTGAAAAATTGTCAACAAATGCATTTGCTTCAATCTTTTTCATATTTGCTGAAAGTTGTTGATGTTGAAACAAGATTGATATCAAAACAATGAAAAAGTCTTGGGTTTTAAAATAGTTTTGTTGGAAAACATATTACTCTTAATGTCCATTATTTGATTGTTTTTTTGTTTTTAATTATCATCGTCATGATGAGATTATTCTAATTTGGAATTTAGAGGGAAAGATAAGAAAATTAAGAAAGAAAGATAAATAATTAGTTTTGAATAGACGAAAATGGACAAATTATTAGAATTAAATGAGAAAATAAAATTAAATACATTAAGATTTTATGAGAAAAAAAATTCAATAAATTATTTATAAAGAAAATAGAGAAATACAAAGATAAACTGTATTAATCAAATGAGAAAAATAATTACAATAGTAGGTATAATGAAACTTATATATATATCTAAATTAGAACAATTCATTAATTGCTAACTAGGATATATAACAAACACATAATTAAAGTAACTAACTTAATTGTAACTAATTTTATATCTCTAATAGTGTGTGTTTAACTAATAAATTGGTAAATCAAATAATGGTTAATTAATGTTAAAAATTGTTAGTAAAAAAACTGAGTTGAAAATTCATTTCAATTCAATATCATTTAAAGAATGATATCTATTTAACTTTAACAAGTTATTAACAATAATTATTGTTGTCCTTAAAAGTATTTACATGTTTTTTTACTAGAAAATAGTTTTATATCTAAAATTTTAATAATTAAAATGGTCAAAAATATAATATCTCATCATAACTTTATATTTTTTAGTTAATACTCAATTGGTTATTAGTTAATATGGTCAAGGTGCAGTCTCACAATATGCATATATAAATAATAGACATCTATTGAATATAATATGTGCTATATACAAAATGGACACTACAAGGAAATCTGCTCTCACAATTGTATTCTTATTGGCTTTCTTCATCCTTACAACAGGTTTGAAACCATCTAAATAAGTAAATGGTTTATTGTTCATGTTTTGATGTTTAACTTCAAAGAAATTTATACATTTCAAATATTTCACTTTTTACATACAACACTAATTAATGTTTTGATGTTTTTTATGTAGATATGTGCATGAAATCTGAAGCTTGTAAAATTGATGGAGAATGTCAACCTGGATGTCCACCTGGAAGACATGGATGTTGTATTAATGGTCGGTGTTGGTGTTTTGTTGAGCCACCATCTTCTTCTATTAATATTCCTGGTGTAACACCTCAAATTGCAAATTGTTTCTAGTCTAATATTCTAAATTGGTCTATGAGGTTTCAGGCTAGTTGCAGGAATTACATCTTGTAAAAGGAATAATATTGTCATTTTAATTGATAATAATATCTCAAATTTCAATGTACTATTTGATTATTGTGAAACAATTATGTTGTGTATGAATAAAAACAATATATTAAAATAACAATTTTAATAAAGAAAAAAGACAATTTTTTTTTATATTAAATTTAGATAAACATTTTAAATATATTTTCTCTTTCTTATTAAAGTTAGATACTTTTCTCACTAAGTTTGTTGGATTTTTTTTTTTCTTTCTAATACCATATTTTCCAAAAGAAATTATTAATTTATTTTCTTTTTAAAACTATATATCAATATCTTCTTTTTTTTATTTACAAGTTGTTTTTGGAAATGATGGCTTCTTTAAACTATTTTCTTTATTTTTTGTTTAAATTAATTCTTTTTCAAATGGAGACTTCTTTAAACTATATATATGAATATATTTATATATAATTAATATAATTCATAAAATTATATAAACACAAATTTTAAATGATATAGATTGATTAGAGTTGTATGTAACATTTGCACAATATTTTCGAGTATGACCAGTTAACCGACATAGTTCGCATTTTCTTTCACTTTTTTAAGTTTTTTGGATAACAGGTTTGTTAGTAATATATGCATAAGAAAAAGTAAAATAAAATAAATAAATTAACGTTTTAATATATTACATCGTTAACGGTCATGTGATCAATTTTTGATTGATATCTAGCGGTATGATAACGAAGTGTATCACCAAATTTCATATTATTTTAGAATATTAAAAAGTGAAATTAATTAAAAAAAGTGTAAAAAAATGTAGACTATGTCGGTTAACTGGTCATACTAAAAAACATTGTCTAAATGTTACATGCAACTCTAATCAATCTATATAATTTAAAATTTATGTTTATATATTTTTATGAATTATATTAATTATATATATATATTTTTTTTCTTAATTTAAAAAAAATTTTGAATTTTGTTTTTGAAAAATAATTTAAGGAATTCGACTTTACAAATGCGGACTTTCTTAAGAAAGTCGGTACTTGCAAAAGCGATTCGTAAAAGAAAAAAAAAAGATATATTGATATATAATTTTGAAAAGAGAGTAGATTGGTAATTTGTTTTTTGAAAAATGGATTATTGAAAAAAATATCAAGTTTGTTTGATACAATGTCATTTATATGAATACTCTATCTATTATTATGTGAATTTAAATATTTTTATTATTAATTTAGCGCAAAATTATTTCTTATCTTTTTGAGGTTTTGTTTTTACCCCTTTAATAATTTTTGTTCTGTTTGGATCGTTTAACTAGATTCAAGTTGAATTATCTTCTTAGTGTATCTTTGATTTTAAGATCGTAAAAGTTGAATTATATTTAATCTACTATCTTTTAAAATTGAATCTGCGAGTTTGTTGCTAGTCTCTTTATCATTCTTTTGAGTAAACCAACTAAAATTTCACTGGTTTAAATTGTTGTCACAAAAAATCTCAATTGCTGGATGAATTTAATTTACTCTACTAAAAGAACTTAAAAAACTTAAAAGCTTTTGGAAAAAGATAATTATAAACAGCTTTGGTTTTCATGATATTTAGTTCTTTATGATTCTCCTTATTAAAATAGATGTGGATCTTGTTGATTGTACGTTTTGTTTATAATGAAGTAGCTAACTAATCATATCTAACTATTATCTTCTTAAGTGACGTGAACTGCAAAAAGGTTATTTTCTAATTGAGATTCAATATGGTTTGGTTTTATTTGTGAACTAAATTGTAGAAGTTTTTATGAAAATGGACTATACAATTGCAATGGTGTAACACAATATCAATGAAATTGTATTTTTTTTATTTGTCTCTTAAAAATATTGATGATGATTTTTGAAACAAATTTTTACACCTTTAACATTTGTTCATTTAAAAACATGTGTACTTTTAGGAGCTTTTCTATTCTATTATATTGGCTGCAACCTGCCATACTCTTACGTGTTACAAGTGCAAGAACATGATAAAGAAAATGATAATTAGTATTCTTTCTATGACAATGATAAAGTAAATGATTTCTTTGTGTTATAATACTTATTATATGAGGTAAAGTAAATAGAATTGGTGTTGTGTTGTAGTGTCATAAAATGTCAAATAAATCATAATAGCTTAATAAAAAAAATTTACTCAGATTGCAGGGAATTGTAGCCTACAATAGATGTGTACCATTAGTCATGTAAGAAATAGGTTCAAGGTTTAGGAGTAGACAGTGAGCTAAGAACCTCGTATTGTATTTATAATACAAATATAAAGATTTGAATAAGCCAGAGGGCTAAAGCAAGTTAAATGGAGGATAGAAGTAAAAATTATATTGAACATAAATCTAACAGCAAGAATTAGTAAGATTTACGACACATAGTTTGCGAGATGAGGTTTATTCTACAAGTTGTTCTTTCCCTCGCTTCTATTTAGGCACATAAGTTTTACAATTAAATAACTTAATTAGAAAAAGACCCTGATAAAAAGTAAAAAAGAGATGACAATCATAGAAAATACTATCAAAAGTTTATGTACGAGAGCTGAATCGAGTGCATGTATTTTAAAAATAACATATGTTTTATCAATTTGTTTAAATTTAAAATAATATATTTTTCTCAATTTGTTTAAATTCAGAATCAATATTTTAAAGTAATGGATAAGTCAAGGATTATGAAGCCATACATATAAGCTAAATTTGATCAAGGGATAAAGAATTTATTAATTTTGTCTTTCAAGATGAATTAGAAAATATGTATAGTGAAATAATATCCTCTTGTAAACGTTGTGATTTTGAAAAAACCGTAAGGTAAAAGTGTGGTATATGCATCGTAACACAAAATAAAAATGATTGTACTCTACATTTTGATTGTGCATCTCTTTGTATGTGTCTAAGTATTCATCTGTAAAATAAAAACTATTGAGAAATTTCCACAGCTCTTAGATTGTGCTTATAATAATTAGTGATTGATAAATTATATGTCAACTATTTTTTAACATTGTTGATAAATTACCTATCAATTGATTTTGATTCATATATGTCTACTTTTTTTACTTCTTCTATATAACTATTGAACAACTTATATTTGAAACATTGCATTACTTTTGATTAAGATTTATTCATTGTTGTATCTTTGTAGACTATAAAGATTAGGAGTGAAAATTTGGGCAAGAAAATTGCACAAAAGGTAATTATCACAAAATGTAATAAAGAGTTGAATTTGTAGTTAACTTCTATTACCCATTCATATTGTTATCTAACCTTACTCACATCTCTAATAATTTTGTATCTCTACTTTTATATCTCTTTAGGACTTTTATCGGTTTTCTCGTATCTGTCTCTCTATCTTGTTGTCACCACTAGGTAATTATCATAATCACTCTATTTATAGTGTTTGCATTTATTTAAATTAAGTTACTCATTAGAAAATGAGTACAAGGAGATATCTGACAATTGTCTTTCTTTTAATCAGATCAATACCTTTGTGGCCTGAATCAATACACCTTTTAAATAGGAAAACCAAACTACTTGAAAAATAAATATGCTAAAACCTATGAAAATGATTAAAAAGAATTGGTCAATTACCTATTTCCTTAGACATTTGATGTTGTTATTGTTGATGTGATTTAAGTTATTAGGTTAGATGCAATTTGTTAGGTCCTGCTTCATTGCTTCAAGAATTACTAGGCCATATCACACTCCACATGTAAATTAATGTTCTTTTTCTAGCTCTTGAGTGATATATCATAGTCCAATGACTAAAAATATAATGGTTGGGTTTGATTGCTTGATTTTTTGTGGTGGTGGTAATTGTTGTTGTTTTAATTTGAAGACTTTTTTGTATTGCGAATTTTGGTTATTTAGTCTTTCTAAAGTTTGAGATATTTTTTATGTATGTGTTTTTCAATGTGGATGAGAATGAAAGTCAAAGAAATGGAAAAATATAATGATAAGCTGTTGACTGTATTGTATATTTTTTGTTTTTTTTTTTTTACCTTTTGTTGCAAATTGGGTGTATTGAAAGGTGGGGAATAAATTTGGGTATATTTTTTTCTTCTTCGTGTGTGTGTATT
>JBBPBS010001130.1:10564467-10629838 GCA_037974835.1 Cicer judaicum
TTTTATCTTTTCCAATTGGTAATTACTACATTGATTTACGTAAAAAAATTGTTAAGTCATTATTTGAGTATGCATGCATCATTTGTTTATTGGTGACATGTTTGCAAGATTGATCGTTGAAAAGGTGATTGTAATGTCAATGTATTTGTTGAATCTGAGATATTTATATTGTTGTAATTAAATTATATATATATATATATATATATATATATATATATATATATATTTATATTTATAGTTAAATCATATATCCTCTTTTAATCTTTCACATACTTAGGGACTATCTAAAAGATTTATGAACTTAGTTTGATGTTGTTGTTTTTAATGTTCAGTCACTCCACTAATGTTTTAGTTTTTGAATATTTAAATTAATTTATTTATTTTTTTAATTAAATTTAATGTATAGTTGTTACTTTTGAATATATTACAAAAAATAGATGCATTTAAAGACCCTGTTAGAGGCGTTTAGAACTGTCACAAATATTTACATCAATTGGGACAATGATTTTCTTAATCATCGCAAATCAGCCTTGTGACGCAAGAATCTACGATGGTTGAAGAACTATAGCAAACATCAAACTTGTGAATCGCCGCATACACCTTTTTAACTGTTGTAAAATATTTTTTTTTCTTGTAGTACCATTTTGATCCTTCCGTTAGTTTTAACACAAAAAGTCATTAGGTTAGGTTTATATTTCAATTTGGATGTAAAACTTTAAAAGAACAACAATAACAACTACAAATTCATATTTTTAACATTGAAACCCAAATTCAAAATCCCAACACATGAGAAAACAACAAAGCCAAACCCACAAAAAATACTTTTACAAACCTATGAATTTATTATATAAGAAAATCCAATAAATTCTAAACCCAAACAAACTTAAATTCATGAAGAAAAAAAACTTTATCAAGATCTGGAAAAATATTCAACCTAAACTCACAAAAAATAAGATTTGAAAAAATGAGGTTATGCTTCTTCATTGAACCTTATGTTTTTACAAAACATTTCAGATTCAATAAAAAAAAAATTAGAGGTGCTAGAAATAACAAGAAAAATATAATGATGGTTTCAAATCAATGGCTTTAGGAGGAGGAGAAATTTTGACTTTTGTATGTGTGACTCTAACAGTCTAGTCATATATCCAGGTTACATGGGATCAAAGTATAACATAAATTTATAGGAATTTAAATGAAACATGAAAAAAAGATAAGGGAGTAAAAGAGTAATTTAACCTATTATTGATTTACAATATTATACTAAAAAAATGTAATTTTATTATGAAATATATGTGCATCTAGTTAAAATAATGGGTTAGGATCATTTGACACTATAATATCAAACTTAATACTATGACACTTCTGATAATTCTTAACCTTGAAATTGTATTATAAAATTTAGGGCATAGGTTGAATGAGGGCTAAAACATTGTGCCTCACGTTAACCCTTTCATTACCATTTGACATTCTCTTGTGTGTGCAAAGCTCTTTTAGAAATTTGGCATATCTTAGAAATTGTTTTATTGCTTTAAGGAGGAACATGTTCACTTCCATCTTCCTAAATGTATCCAAGATTTACTTGTCCCTATTTGGCTCATTCATTTTTTTAGTCTTCACTGCCCTATAAGGGAAATGAAGTGATATATCTTTCTCAACATCAATAGGTTCAGGTGCCAAAGAGTCCTCAACAATTTTTTATTTTTCACTGTTTAAGGTGCCTTGGATATTTCAATAGCTTCCCCAAACCTCAAGATAATTGTACTAACATTAGGTACATTTGATTTACTACTGACTAGGCAGGTACTTGGCTTGATCCCTGAGTGTGCATATGATTGATTGAGGTGGCCAACTGTCTAATCTTTGTCTTCAAATTCTGAATGGTAGAATATGTTATTTGTTGAAATTCGAGATTTTTTACAGCCATTTGTTTCACAAGATCCAATAATTAATGTGTGATGCTCTATTGTTGTTGTTGTTGTGCAGATGAATTCCCCGATCTTAGGTTGGGATGGTTTCTCCAACAAAATTTTACATGTTAGATGACATATCATAGTTGGCTTAAGGATTATATATGTTTGCTGCATATGCTTGAGGAGCATCAATAATCGGATTTTCCTGCAATGTAAGGCATGAATCTAAATGATGCTCTGCAAAAGTGAAAGTACCATAAACCTTTGTTGCTTGGGATTTTTTTATGCCAATTTTTTTACCAATGAAGTAAGTTCATCAAGTTTTCTCTCTAGATTCTAGTGGGAAGAAGCTTGAATCTCGTTCGCTCCCTTTGTCAACACCATTGAATTGTTTATGGTTGTAAACTACTGAGAATTAATGGATATGTTCTCAATCTAGGATTTTGCCAATTTTGGGGTCTTATCGACAAGTGCTCCTCCACTAGCAGCATCCAAGATGCTTCTGTCCATAGGTAGAAATCCTTCATAAAAATATTGGAAGAGCAATTATTCAAAAATATGGGGATGAGGGCACCTAACCATTAATTTCTTGAATCTCTCCCAATACTCAGGCACGGATTCTCTGTCAATATGCTTAATGCCACATATTTCTAGGAACAATTCTTCATATCATTTCAACTTATAAGTGAGAATGGGAAAGACCTCATCTTGATATTGTCCAAGCTTCATGGTAGAACACACAATATGAAACTCCTTCATGTGCTTATAAGGATCCTCACCTGCAAAACCATTAAACTTTAGAAGCATGTGCATTATACTAGACTTAAGTTCAAATGGTATAGTAACTTCAAGATATTTGATATGCAATGCATTATAATTGACATCATGTGCAACAAGTCATCTTAAGGTTCTATTATTCATGTTATCACATCCAGAGTCAGAGTTAAAGCTGAACACATAATCACTTTCACTATCACTACCTAATTTGTCAGTACTATCAGCTCTATTAAGTCTATAAATTAAATGAAAAGCCTTATCTATATCATAATCAAGGGGATGCAGATTCACATAACTGGTCATAGTCATGCATCATGAGAATGTAACAATGCAATGCAATAACACAATTCTAAAAATGGCAACAATGTCCCTATCGCTAAAATTGAAGTGGAAAATAAAAAAACCCTATCAATAAAATCTAAAACATTTAAGAATACCACCAAAAAAATTCTAAAAATTAAATAAAGATAACACAAATTTTGTTTGGATTTTTTTGAGAATATGAAAAATTCAAAAAATTCAAAAAGTGGTCTAATATAAGGCATTTGAGATTTTGAGAGTTGTCTTATTCCTTGATTTTTTTGTGATTTTCTGGAAAAACTTCGAGCAATATGAGATAATTTCCTAATATATGATTTTTTATTTTACTAGCAAAATGCCTACCCCAGCTAGCAATGAGCCTACATGAGCTAGCGACAAGCTACACGGTTGTAGAGCAACAAAATACAAAAACAATTAATCAAATGGTTAGTAGTACTCTAAAATTGGCTAATATTGTTATTAGAGAGTCGCCGACAACAACGCCAATTTGACCCACTGTCGCACACGAGCCAAATACGAGTAATAAAAACATAGCCTAGGAGCAACAACTCAAGTTATCTCACAAGGATTAAGCATTACAGTAAATAAATCTTATGTGAATTATGTTTCTTTGACTAGATTAAGCATCACAGTAATTGATGGATTATAGTTAACAATCCAGCATAGAAAAAATACAATTGATTAGGTTAGAAACCAAATTTTTTCAAACTAAATTTATCGATCCTATTGAAATTTAAATTAAACAATTAGAATAACAATGTAATTTGAATGAAAGAAATAGAATGATCAATGTGATATTAACATTATAAAATAAACCTCAAGGTCTTCATGAAATTCAGAAACAGTAAATTAATCTTGTGAATTTAGCCTTCCATAAAATCAAGAAAAGCTCTCTATTGTATGTGAGTCCAAAAAAAGAATCTCTAAACCCTAAAAGTAACTACATATACATGTACTCGTTTTGGACTTTCAAATAAGTGGCATGATACTAAAAGTTATTGTGAAAACTGTGTTACAAAGAATTTACTAAGTTACAATCTTGAATTTACTAAGTTACAATCTTGAGAAAACTTGACTCAAGAGCTTGATTGTACTAACCTAGAACATTGAGTGAAATTTTCCTCAAGAGTTGTAAGAAACATATTGGTTCAAATACGAATACCTATTATTGATGTTTCGTTGATAACAAAGCAAAGGAGCAATTATCCACTAACTGGTTACTTTTAGTGTGCAAGTTGTTTGAAAACATAACAATAATCTATGTTGTTGACTATCTGACATGAGTAATATCAAAAGTTGTGACTTAGTGATAAATGTTTATGTGTGAAGCACATAAAAGACTTTGTCAACCGATGAACAAGTGGATACATTTTCTAATGAAAGTTCACATTATCATGTGAAATTTATCCTTTGGGTTAGAATATAAATCACATATGAAATGTTAGAGAAAATGGCTATAGTCTTAGTCCCTGATGAGTAAACATCTGAATTGATGAGCAGAAGTATCATAATTTATCAAATGCTTAAAGATAAATCAAGTCATCAATCGTTTAATGAAAAGAAAGTGAGCAAGAAATTTATCTTATCTACATTCATTTGACTCTAAAGATCAAAGAAGCCCAAGTCGCCTCCACTCCAATTATCTACAAAGCATGGTTTTGTCTAGAACCACCTTCCTTTGGAACAATGAGAGATCATCTAACGAGAATCGGAAAATTTATCAACGGTAAAATGTTTCCTTTGATAGAGTATCACTTTCTCTATGACCATATCATGTGACTCAACGACATAGGAAACTAGGCATGTATCAAATCTTATGGAGAATAAGTACACCATAGACTAAAAGGTTACACAACAAAAAAGGTGCAAAGTCAAACAACTACTTGTACGATTGCAATAGACTAACCTCATCCCTAACGACTTTCTTTCTCAACAAACATATTTTCAAGAGTCTAAAAAGGAACTTCCTCAAATTGAAGTAATTGATGAAAATGTCCAACTTGTGAAATTTATGCATAAGTGAGAATGATGAGAGAAAAAGATATAAGACTTTGCTCAAAAAATTCAAATCATATGACCAATCTAAATGATCTATACAAACGTAAAAAAATGTATCTTCATAATTGAGAGAACATTTCAGTAAAAAGCCTTGAACACAATAATCAATTGTAAAATTCTCTCTTAAGAGAGTAATTAGATATCTTTATAAACCAATCAAGTATAGTCATAAATTTTTTTAGAATAAACTCTAATACATGAATGGATTTAGGATTTCAATTTGTAATATGCTCTCTCAATGGGAGTTAGAATACTAGAATACGATTTTGTATTAAATCTAATACAAACTCAAATTGTTGTAAATGGCACGATAATGACAATAACCTATAAATTATTTAAAGAAGTATGGAGAGATAGTTAAACACTTGATACTCACAATAATGCTTGATGGTACTAAGCTAGATTCATGGAGAGTGGATTGACTTGGGGAAGCTCCAAATAATACTCAATTTGGAAAGGCTGATGGTGTCCTTGGTTCCTAAACAACTTAAACTTAACTCAAGAGGCAGAGTTTTACAATATTCTTGAGAAATCTAGGGAATATACTTTTGGTTTCCTACCGAGACATTATAAAATTGGCAGTTTGACGAGGCCTTGGCGAACAATACAAAACACTTGAAGTGGCGATTAAGAACTTCTAACCAGTTTAGTTATAGTGGATGAAGTCCTCAAATGTACTACGTTGAAATTTCCTTAAGGGAGACTAGATGTAGTAACAATTGTTGTGAACTAGTATAAAAATCATTGTGTGCTTTTATTGGAATTTTTACAATGGTTATTTAAATTAGTTAAGTAGGTTTCATAATCAAATTAGGATTTATAGAAAGCAAGGTGTCTTAATCTTCTTTTTCACTAATTAGGGCCATAAATCAGCCCACTGTATATTGAGTGAGTTTTCAACACTTCTTACCTTATATAGCAGGTTGATTTGTATCCCTAATTAATAGAAAGGAGAGATTAACACACACTTTTTGACATATAATAGAGTAGACATGAGTTTAGATAAGTAGAAAAGTCTGTTGAAAACATGATTCGTCTTAAATTTTCACACGTGTAAAACCCATAATTATTTATAATAAAAATTAAGGTTTACTGTTTATTTGTTTCTTCTACTGTTTATTTGTTTCTTCTACTGTTTATTTTTTGTTTTTTTAGCAATTTATATTGTTTGTTTGTAAAATTTGTTGTACTTTGCAAATTAATCTATGAATAATTGTTCAGATGTTTTATTGATATTCAATGACTATATCAATGTTCTGGCACTGTCAAAAATTTAAAAATGTGTCTACTGATTTTTAAGAAAACAACCAAATATACATGTTTAAATTTTAGCGAACTCCGAATGTCACCAAAATTTGGAGACTAGATAAACGAGTAAGGTGTGTAGGTTTTAGAGATATTTTATTGTGAAATTATGAGGTTGGGGTTCAATTATAGGTTCGGATGTTGGGACTCTTTTATTGGGTTGGTGACTAGATAAACGAGTAACGTTTGAGAAGTAGTTCTTTAGTAGGTTTGGATGTTGGGACTCTTTTATGGGGTACTTCAATGCAGGTTGGGAACGAATAAGAATCTGGTGAGTGAACCAATTTTTGAAAGACGTGCTAAGAAAACATGTTGGAGAAGTACATGGAGACGTAGCTTATATCAATTAAGGATTCATGAAAGGAATGACGTCACGTATGATTTGGAAATTGTTACTATGGGTGTATCCCAAGGATTCAAATGTATAATTTGAACGCGTGTCGTGAGGATATGTTTCGTGTTCATCAATCAAAAGAGTTAAGCATTTGTTTGGTTAGGAATAATCGAGCATGGAATGGAAAAGTTTGGTGGAAACTAGTAAGGCATTAATTTATTGTAATCGTTATATTGAAGAAAGACAAAGTATGGTACTAGACGAGCTAAGAAAATAATAGACTTCGGGTATTGACCACATGGACGGTTGAACAACGGTAGATGTGGAAAGTGTTTTGAGATATATTTTTGATGTAGAGTTTTCCGAGGAAGCGTGAAAGTTAAGAGGGATTTAGATTTTATTTGCATTGTCGATGGAATTAAGAATGACCAAGATAACTTTCACGCTTCCTCGGAATGAGGGTTTAATATTAAGAGGAAAAATAAAAGAAAATCAAGTGAGATCATATGACATTTAGGGATAAGACGAACAATAGTGTGTCCCAAGTGTGGCAGTCAAAGAAGATAGTCATATTTAGGAAAAGACATCCAATATTAAATTAAGTAATGATTTGGAAATAATAAGGATATATCATGGTTCGAGGCAAAATTTAAGGTTTGTATAAATGAACAAGTGATTGAGCGAATACAATGTGGTTGAGTTATCATAACGAAAAGATAATCATTAAGCTACTAACAAAGGACGTGGCGAATGGAGAAGTTCCAGAATGAAACTTGGTAGTAGATGCAGGAAAATGGTTTATGGATTTGTCCAGAATCGTGAAGTAAGAAGGAAGTTGACTAGTGAAGTGTGAATCTGAGGCGATAGGCATGAGACAAATGTAAATTTTAATCAATAAATAAAATTCATGTTGGATTTTTGTTGGAGACACAATTCTAGAAATGGAGCATTAGACTAAAAGGAAGTTTGTGTGTCGTAGGTGGTATAGTTTTGGCATCTAACCAGAAAGATCCGGAAAGCTTGGATCATCAACTGGATGTTGGGATGGAATTATTAAAGTATAATTAGATTAGGATTCTAATATGAACCTTTGTGGTTTGGTGTAGTTGTGCAAGTGAAGCAGATCAAAGATTTATGGGCATTGGTCAAATTAGGGAGCTATCGCATAGATGGTTTTTTCGTACTCGGTGTATTGGCATCATATGTAGTGTTTCAGTTTGCTATCCAATGGATGTTTCGTACTAAGGGCACATATTTAAGCCTATGCGAAGTCTTTTAGGCAATTGTGTTTCGTCGATAGGATTAAAGTGATAGGAAACTAAAAGGGAACTCAATGGACCTTCAGGAGATCGGTAGATCCCATGTGTGAATGATCAAATATTTTCCTTAATGTTAAATGACTATTTGAATGGTTTGACATTGTCAAAATTTCAAAAACAAAATTCTATTGATTTTTAAGAAACGGGAAAGATATATCCGATGTTTAAATTTGGATTATGTTTAATCAAATTGTTAAGAGTCTTTCGTTTGATGAGATATTATCTTAAATTTTATTTATAAGTGGGACAATCTCCACCTTACATATTGATGTAGTTTTGTAAGAATTGAGTAAGACTTAAACACAAATTCTAAGAACAAACACACGAAAGCAAAAAAATCAAAAAGTGATGTAGTTACAACTTTCAATTTTTGAAGTTTTCTCATGTGATCTCATTTCGAACACCTTGTTTCCATTTAGGATGTAATGCAAGGAACAATTGTCACAATTTAGGGTTTGACGCCTTTTGCTTTGATGTTTTTTAGTATAAATAATAGTTACAACTTTCCCATATAATTATAAATTAAAGGGATCAAATCGATTCCTGATTTGTCTAACTTATTTTAGGAAAGCTGATAAATATAATTATAAATTAATATTATTTCTTGATTCACATCCCCCTTCAAATTGATGTGGTTGGTCAAGGAGCATCAATTTACTTCAATATGTTTGATACGCTCGTATTGTTAGCATAGAGAGGCGTCGACTTTGTTTAAGGGAATGCAATTTCAGCCAAAAGACCATGAAGCCAAATAATCTTAGAACAAGCAGTAGATGTGGCATGATACTCTGATCCAGTTGATGATTTAGAGACTCTGGTTTGTTTCTTACTTTTCCATGATATCAATGAAGAACCAAGAAATATGCACCAAATGGTGACCGATCGCTGAGTGTCGGGACACCCAGCCCAATTTGCATTACTATAGGCACTCAATTTTGGCATTGTGCCAGTGGGAAAGAAGAGACCTCGTTGAGAGGTACTTAGCAAATAGCGAAATATGCGTCGAACTGCTGCCAAGTGAAGGTGGCGAGGAGAGTGCATGAACTGACTTACTTGCTAAACAATAAATGATATGTCAAGTCAGGTAATTGTCAAATAATTTAGACTACCCACAAGTCGCCGATACAATAAAGGTTATGTCAATAGATCACCCTCATCTCATTGATATTTCACATTAACTTCAAGAGGAGTATCTACCGAATTAGCTGATTGGAGGCCCGCCATAGAAATAAGGTTTGTCGCATACTTATATTGATGAAGAAATATTCCCTTGGAGGTAGAATGAACCTCAAGGCCAACGAAATACTACAAGTTACCAAGATCTTTCATATGAAATGCAGTTTGCAATTGATGTTTAACATCCTGGATGGATACCAGATCAGATCCAGTAATGACCATATCATCAAGATAAAAGAGAAGTAGAACAATACATGTAGATATGCGATGAATAAATAAAGAGGAGTCATACTGACTTTGAGTAAAAGGGAACCCAAGTAGAGTGGAACGAAATTTCTCATACCATGCTTTAGGTGCTTGTTTCAAACCATATAAACAGCATTTGAGCTTGCACACACTATGAGATGAAGAAAATAGACCTTGAGGAGGAGTCATATAAATATCTTCAGTGAGATCACCGTGAAGAAATGAATTCGTCATATCCATTTGATGAAGAGTCCACCACTAGACGCAGCTATAGAGTACATTGCGAGCAGTTGTCATTCTGGCTACCGATGCAAATGTCTCATCATAATCAATTCCATATTCCTGTTTGTTTCCTAAGGCAACCAATCGAGCCTTGTATCGATTGAGGGACCCATAAGAATTCAATTTAATTGAATAAACCCATTTGCAACCTGTGGGATTGATATGAGGAGCTCAAGAGACAATATCCCATGTGAAATTCTCTTGAAGTGAAGTTCCTCATTCGCTGCTTTTACCCAGCACACATATTTAACAGCTTGTGAGTAAGAAGTAGGAATAGATATGCTAGAGTAAGAAGTAGGAATAGATATCCTAGCAGCAGCGAAAACAATCCAAAAGCACAATTGCAACACTGAAAAATTGTGATAGACAATCAAGAATCGCGAAGATGAAACCAAGCGTCAAGCAAGCAACCGCAAACAGCTATGGTTTAGAGTTTGCAACATAATCACAAAACAAGCAAGTACAAAGAACGGAAGGAATGATTTTCAAGAGCGACCCAATGGGATGTCGCTGAATAAAGCCAAGATTAACTAAGAGCTCAAAGGTTTAATCGAACCTGCTGTTACCATGTCACAATTTAGGGTTTGATGTCTTTTGGTTTGATATTTCTCAGTACAAATAATAGTTACAATGTTTTCCTCTAGTAAATACAAATTAAGGAGATCAAATCAATTCCATATTTGTCTAATTTATTTTAGGAAAGCTAATAAATGCAATTACAAATTAATATTATTTCCTAATTCACAACAATATAATGTTCAAAACAAGTTTTTTAAATAATATCCTTTGTAAGAACTTTCAGGTCAGTTTCAATCATTATCTCTGCAATCCTATATTTATTTTTTTATATATACATCTCCCATTTTTTTATAATTGTTAAGGTAGATCCTTCCATAATATTTAGATTTAATTGCAATTTTAATTCTCCCATTTTTATTGATTCACAAATTGGTTCTCATATTTTAAAAGTTGACAGTTTAGTTCATCACTCAAATTTATTAACTAAAAAATGATGATGTGGAATACTTTAAATAATATGACATATGATACAATAATGTAGAATAATTAACACCCATGAAATTCAAATAAAACTCCTTACAAACTTAGTTTTCAACATCGATTTTTTTTTATATTTTTAATTTAATTAAAGACGTATGAATAATTAATGCATCTAGATGATTCTATATCATATAATTGTATATCACATCATTAAAAATATGTCAAATCGTCATGTTTCTAGTTCAAAAATTTGACGGAGGATCAAAACTATTAACTTTTAAAATATTGAGACCAATTTCGTAAATTGATAATAATAATAATAATAATAATAATAAAATAACCAAAACTGCAATTAAATCTAATATCTATCATGTTCTACACAAAATAATCGTAGTATAATTATATATATATATATATATATTTTAAAAATGTTGAGAAACAATATAAAAAACATCAATAAAGAACTCTCAAAGTATTTTACTAAGAGTAAAATAATAGTCATGTATTATAAGCAAAATTGGAGTCTTTTAATTCTCCATTTATGTTATAAATGATGATGATATTAATAGAATATCGTTGAAAATAATGATGACATTGATGAGAATTAGTGTTGTTGAGATATCGCACACTAGTAGTGTTTATAAGGTAAAGGTATGAAACTTGGGGTGTGCCTCAAAGGGTACCCCGATTTTGTAAAGGAGGAATAACGCATGCAAAATTGATCACCACACATGTGTGCCGCCTAAGTGATGTATTATTTTTTAGTATATGAAAAATTAATAAATTATTTATTTATTTAACATTAAATGAATGCTTGTGTTTTTATCTTTTATTGAAACGTTAAGTACGTAATTACTCTCCACTGAGTCGTTCATCAGATTGGACCACATGTTTCTGTGGTCAAAAATCTAGAGATTGGAGTGCATGTTTAGTGTATCAGGCCTAATGGATCACATTTTTTTTCTTTGATCCAGTTGCAAATTTTCTCCATAGATAAAGGGTTCTCCTCAATTGGTAAAACACACCAAGAGCACTTCAAAACTAAGTCTTTTCTCTCTTCTCCCCCTTTCTTACTCACTTCTTCTCTTTCTTTCGAGTGGTTGTAGTGTCATATTACGAGTGACAACCATTTGATTGTCATATTGAGAGTGTAATTCTAGAACGGTTTTCTACGGTGCAGTAGAACTTCGATAAGTGTATCTGGATTGCTTTATTCTAGGGACTTCGTGGTTGATAGTCTATTTTGCACAATTTGGACAATGCTGCGAAATGTATTAAAGAGAGCAACCTAGTCTACGACTCAACCAAGTAATATTTTGAGTGACATAAATTGATTTTTTGAAAGTTTTTCGAAACTCAAAAATAGCAATTTATTTTTAAAACTAGAATATAACCCGCACGTTGCGCGGGTGTAATATGTAAAATATTATTTCAGTATAAATTTTAAAATAAAATAAAAAATTAAAGGTGACATTTATGGTGTATAAACGTATCAAATTGATTGGAAAAAGTGTTTTAAATTTGTAAATTTCTTAATTTATAGAAATAGCGGTTGTGTAGCAAAAGAATTAATGGAATGGAAACAATTGAAAAGTTTATAATAAAATGAGTGATTTTCACTCTAAAAAATATGATTGCAAAAAGATGAGTTAGTGTTTGTATACACAATTAACAATATTTAAATAAAATAAGTGATTTTGACTCTAATAAAATATTGTTTGTATACATTTTATTTTATCTTAAACATTCAATCATTATAGAATACTTTCTTCCTATAAAAAATAGAATATATATTTTGCAATCATTGATTTGAGATATATTTGTAATCATTGATTTTTATATTATCATTATTTTTATTTTTGTTTTACTTTTTATCTTGAGTACTATTATTTTTTTATTCTTTTTTTGACTAATTGAATGAACTATTATTTCTTATATTTTATGTTTCGTGTCTCATTTCCACTTTAAATTTCGATAAATAATTCTTAATTAGAGGTGGTATGTCACATATTTCCTTTAAAAATATTTTGATTTAATTATCCTTTTTGGAGACTATGTATAATGATAAACTCAAAATATTATTTTTTATGAAAAAGTGTTGAAAATGATAAGGAATCACTACTTGATTTTGATTATTTTTACCGTTAATTGAAACAAAAATTTGCTAATTTAAATGTTTGTGTTTTCATATTTTTATTTAATTTTATTTAAACTTCATTGGATTATTTATGCATAAGTTTGATTATTGATTTTTGATGTAATTATTATATTTTTATATATTTTGGGGTAATTTATGGTTGTTATATTTTAATTAATAAAATATAATTAAAATATTGTGATGTATTTATATGCAATGAATTAAAAAAGTAATTAACAATTAAATCAAGTTTATAATGAGAGTTATATTTTTATTGTTGTTTTTTTTTAAATTATAGAGATATAGACAAAGAATTAGTAGAATATGGAATAAAAAATGAATGAATTTTAGAGGTGCCACATCATACTAATGAATGATGTGGCAAAATTAGTGTTACATGGCATAGAAGAATGTGATGTATCAATATATTATTTTGGAGGTTTGTATTAATATATCATATTGAAGTGTTGGCAAACAATATAAAAAAAATAAAAAAATAAATCTTAATATTTATCTTATACTAATTTACTCCTTGTCATATTACATCATTTTCTGCAACATGTAATTAAAACTACAATAAAAATATAAACTAATTTTCTCTTTTCAAGGATAGATTAGTAAAATAAATAAAATGATTGTGACAACAAAGACGCGTGTCTCCAGACTTAAGATGTAGATTTGAAATGAAGTTTTAGTTTTTTTTGCTTTCGTCCAGTCATTTGAGTATATAACTTATATTGCAACACATACTTTGTTGCGCTTGTTTTCATAATATTTATTTTGCTCTGTTATATCTTGCTCCATTAGTATATCTCTAAAATACTTATAATATAAGCTACTTTAGAATTGATAGTTATTAATATAACCATTGTCTTCTTATATAGTTACTGAATAATTTTTCTTTATTTGTTTATTTTTGATATCATCTAAACATCAACCAGAGGATTGTATCTAAAAATACTTTTGCACTAAAAATCTCCCCTTTTTTATGATTACAAATAAATTAATGAATAATTTTTCTTCATAAAAAGGTTTTTTTTTAAAAAGAGCTCCCCCTGAATGTTGTACTAAATTTGATAGCTATGATTATTTATGCATTTCAAACGCATATAAGTCACCTTATTTTTTGACACATGTGAGGGTGAAGAGTGTAGAGAGAAATCATGCATGGCATACACTTAATTGTATTACTATATCTTCTACATTTTTTTTGTCATTATTGAAAATGGTGAGTTTATAGAGGTTACAGTAAGCCAAAAAGACATCAGAATCATAGGAAGAACTAAAATGTCAAGCAATATATAGAAGATTAGCATAAGTAAATTTAAATGAAAGCTTAAAGGAAATAGAAACAAGAGTGAATTTGGGCTTGTGGTCGACTTCTTGTAGAGCAATTCAACCTTCTAGTTGTTCAAGAAGAATATCACTCACCATCGAGGCCACTTCAGATGGTGGGATTTCCTTCTTCTCGAGAGAGGAACGTAACTTCCTTTTCCTGCCAGAAGACGAACCAACATCCATGGAAGAGAGATTGAAGAGCGAATAAGGAAGGATGAACACTACTAGAAACACAGGGACAGAGAGAAGAGTAAAAGGCATAGATAAGGAGGAACAAAAACTCTTGAGGTATAAATAGCCAGATTTCTCAATAAGCAAATTATAAAAGTTTTTGAAAAGGGATGCGTAATGATGAGGGTGTGGGAAAGAGAAGAGAGAGATAGAGTGTGACAGATACTTTAGGATGTCTGGGTTAGTTTAAAGGTACGAGGAAAAAATCAGAGGGAGGTGAAGAGTTGTGGTTGAAAGAAGGGGAATAATAATTTGGAAGATAGAAAGGAAGAGAAAAAAAAGTGTGGATAGGAATATACATTTTGAAAATCAAAGGAGAGGATGAGAGACAAAGGAAGGACAAAATAGAGGGAAAGAAATGATTCAATTCATAACTCAAATTACACTCGTAGAACATACAAATAAAATTACAATAGCAAAGAAAAAGACAAAATGTGATATTTCCTTTTCTCTAATCATTTTGACTTGTCTAGTGGGACTTTCTCTAAATATAGAGTTTCAGATATAATTTTGCAAACATATATCTTTGATCAAATTGTAGGTACTCCAACCTTTCTTTGTTATTAATTTTAGATTTCCATTCAACCTAGAGGTTTCAAACAAAATGGGGCACAAACCCTTCAATGCTTTTTTTTTCCTTCTTACTTTTTCTTTGTATTCAAGGTACTTGGTGAGAGAAGGAGACATTGATATCCAAGGGTTCCATAGGTGAATCTGTGAATGCATTTTTTGAACCTTCTTGTATAAACCATCTTGACGGTTGTAGTTCATAGATGTAACAAATTCAGGTTTTGTGAATATTTCACCATTTAGGTTGAGAAGTTTACGTTTTAAGAAAATTCTAAAGTTTTTTTAAGAGTACAGTGTAAGAAGAGGATCATTTAGGAAGATAAAGGCTTAATAAAAATAGATATTGATCTAGTTTTTCCTAGAGGATGTTAGGTTAGGAAAGATTAGAAGAAGAAAAATTGGAAGAGAAGGACTTCTTCCAAAAGGATGTTTTGGAAAAACACTACAGGAGAGAGAGGTCAAAATAGATAGAGAGGAAGAATTAAAAACATAGATTTTAATGACAACGATCAAAGAAGAAAAAAAACGATAAGAACAAGAACATGAAAATACAGACCAAGACTAAAGAGACAAGACAAACTCACGATAGGACATATAGGACATAACAGACACACAAAATGAAAACATATAAGGTAGGAAAAACTAAGTCCATATAAAACAATGAAGTAAAATACAAGGTACTTGACAAAGACAAATGAGGTTAATTTAGCAATTGTTATTTCACATGTCTTGAGTTTGTTGGACTTTTCTATTAGATGATCCTCTAACTAGAGGCCAAGTTATCTAGGTTCTAATCTTCCTCCTGAATCAGTAGGTAGCATCATTTGATCCTTGTAGCCATAGATTGCCAAGGTTGTTCATTATGCAGTACAGACTTCTTTGAGAGTAATATGGTTTCATAATTATTTCAAGTATCTTTGTTCTGATAAGGATCCTTGACTTGTTGCCATTCAATGTTCGAAACAAAATGTTGATTGAGAGGTTGCATTAATTGTCACTTCTTCTAAAGGATTACCTGCACATCTGACCATATATTTATATATTCAGATCATAAGATCATATCAGTTTTTATAAAGCTTATCCCTAATTGGTTAAACTCAATGATAAAATGCATTATAATGTTTCCATTATTTTGATCTAACAATTATGTTGTGTCATCTAATACTTCTTCCTATCAAAAGATGAATATCAATATTAGCAAATAGACTCTTCTCACTTAGTAACTCACTTTGTCTTATAGAAGCATACATGTTTTTTTCAGTTTGTCATTGAAGAGTTAAAAAAAAACATAAGACAAAATGGAAGCAATGTGTTTTTCAGAGCAAATAAAGATAGATCTTCGAGAGAGAAAAACACAAGGAGTATTAATTTATTGTCCAAAAGAGAGTTGATCATACGAGGAGGTATTTCTTTTATGATTTAATTTGAGAAAGTATCTTTCATATAGATGTGACTTTGAGATGATTACTCTATTTTAAGGGACATATTAAAAATCCTTATTCGTGTATATTCTTCTCTTTGAGTGTTCACTTGTCTAATTACAAAAAATTTGTTATATTGCTCAAGATGTCATTGAAGAGTGATTTGTGTGAAGGCAACTTTAATATGAAAAGCCTTTTTCTAAAATAGATATAATACAAAAAAAAAAGCCTTTCTCTATTTTCATATAGCAATTATAGTCATTGTGACCAGACTTTGTCAAACTATGTTTTGAAATATATAAGCAAATTTAAGAAGGGATTAAAATACAGGGATATTTGCTCTTACACGGTAAAATATTTAATTAAGATACCAAAACATGATACCAATTGAAGGTGCTGGAAAATACAAGAAATGAGGTTTGAATTGTGTTTATCACTTGTCAAAACTATATTTATTACATAATTGTTCTTTATCAAAATATTCAACTTACTATTAAAGGAGGTTTAGATAGAGTAAGGTTGAATCATAAAGAACTAAGATGCGAGAAATATAGTATAAAGGAGACACATATTTTATACTAGTTCGCAAGAAATTATTGCTACATATATCCTCTCTTACGGAGAGATTTTGCTTCAGAACAATCGAGGGCTTAATCCACTATTCCTATAGATAGTCGTACAAGTATTTTTACTCTACCTCTTCAGGCTTTTATTATTTCTCTCTAGCCTTTCCAAGTTGTCTTCCCAAAACCTTCTTCAACATATTGGCATCTTATCGTTGAGGTTCATGAGGGTCATTGTATCTTTTCAGGTACCTCTTTGAGAATGAGAGGGTTGTTGTCACTATCGGGCTAATTTACATCAATTCTAATTTATGTTTGATTTGCCACAAAGTTTGTTTTTAGAATTCTAACTCTTATTGAGATGATGTTATAGATTAAATCATATATCAATACAAGTGTATGAAAATACTTTGAATGATTTACATTAACTCTAATAACTCTCTATAAGATGATCGTTTACTCATTCTTTTTGTTTGATGTGTTCTTAGCTTTTTCAAATTTTCCTCTTAACACGTAGCCATTTTTCATTTTCTCTCATACATTCTCTTTCTCTCTCGCTCTATGTAAAGAATTGAGTGAGTTCTTAAATACATAGAAGAAGTTTTCATTGAGAATGTTACTATTGTAGATCTTTAAGTCAGATCAATCTTTAATAAGTATCCATATAAGGCATTTAAGGCAAATCAGTCTTTAAGGCAGATCACCATTTAAGACAGATCAATATTTATGTCAGACAAGTCTTTAATAAGTATTCATATATATCTTCGTGAACGATTCTATGTATCTTGGTATTGAGGGCAGAAATGATACTTCTTCCAAACAGAAACATAAATAAAAATCAATATATATTTGACCAAAATTTTATATTAAATAAATATTACTTTTGCTTATATTAACACAAAAAAGTCATTTTTTAATTCAATTTTACCTCACCCAATGAGTAAGCTCCTTGTCAAGCCAGCTGTTTTAATTTTCTCTACACCTATTTTTGCATCTACAATTTTCAGTTTTTAGTAAAATATTGTTTAGCATTCTATGTCTCAAATAATTTCATCAACAAAGAATTCAACAAGTAACAGTTTTGAATTCCGTGTTTTTGTTCTTAGAATGAAGATACCAAAGTTGAATTGGTGGTATTTGACGTTTGAATATACGAAAGTCTCATTAGACATCAATGAAAAGTTAATGTTGCTGTTTTTTATTAAAAAATCGGTCATTCAACTTACAAACGATTACCCAAAACTACTCAACAATTTTCAGTTGGCCTCATTCCAGTGTAATATGCTCTTGATGATAATATTACCTTATAAATAGTGCAAGTTAATCGGTTCAAAGATTTATCTATATTCAATCGATAACTTCTGATTGATTTTCGACAGCATTGTAGAGAAACAATTAATTTGAGCACATGAACTTAGAAATTGGATTCACTGCATTCAATGAATTGATGCAGTCACACAATACAACAATCCGCAACCATCCAATTTCAATTGGGCGGTGTTGGAAATTGCAGATTTTAATTTCTATTGTATTATTTAAAATCTCAAACTTATATTTAGACTGTGATTTTGACTAAACGACCACTTATATGACTGCATAAATGCAGTATTCCCTGACTACATGAAATCCCAATCTAATCTATAAAGAAATCTATTATACATTTATAATATGAATATACTACGGCGTGTACCAATAAAAATTAACACTAGATTAATGTTTCCAATTAGAATAATGAATCAATAATCAATGTTACGAAGGGATAGAACCAAAACAAATATCATACATAACCCATGCCTGATTTTCGTCAACCACGGAAATAATAGTTTTTAATTCCTTTTAAATAATACAGCTATTCCCTCTTGCCGTTCTTTAAAAGACTTTCATAATATTTAGCATTGATCTTCCAAAATAATTAATGGTTGCTTAAAGCCCCTTATTGCACTGTATCCATCTTATACAAGTCAGTAGGAATAACAGTGTTAAATATCATAACAGCATAAACAATATGTAAATATATTTACATTGTTAGGTATCCTATCAACGAAACAAAAGCATGTTCTCTTGAATGCACACTTTGGTATCTATCTCCACGAAACTATACAAAATGTTAAACAGGCGCTATCGATCCCCTTCGCTGCAACTCCATAGTGTTTTTTTACTTTAACATATGGTCTCTCCGATATGTCCGGTAATGATACTCCATCGATCACCAGTGGTCCAGACTGATTCACAAAGAGAATATGTAATGTAAGCTATATCAACGATAAAAAAGAGAATATATGTAGTTTTTGGTGTGAAGAATTACCCTTTGATGGTTGCTCAATCCAAGGGCCATTCATTACATTCAATATACTGCATGCCTCGCTATATTGCAGATCTGGTAGCAACTTTGGGGTAAGTAAGAAACACCTGCATAATATTAATTGTAGCTTATATGTTGGAACAAACAAATTTTGGGGAACAAAGCACGTTAGTGACTGGCCATACAAGCAAAAGGTAAACCTTAACTTCCTAGTATACTATGTATGCCAAGCATACATTAATAACCTATGGACTTGTCATTCTCAATAAAAACACTCCCCTAAATAAGGTGGAAGATTTCCCTCTTTTCCTCTCCTCCTAGTCCCCAAAAATTCTCCTTTCCTCTCTCCTCCAAACTCCCAAACGCAGTATGAGTGTTTCACCTCCAACTGATATGACACCAGCCAGACGAGAGATAAATAACCCTTGTTTATCCTTCTGTTCAAAAGTGTTAATAAAGGAAACGACAATCTGACTAACTGAATTAGGTATGTAACATGCATTTATCAAGTTTGAATATCAAAGTAAACAAAGGAACTGAAAAGAACAAGTAATAGTAGTTAGTACTCACTGTGGTGTATTTGGCTTGCTAGCTGCTCTCACTAGTTGCTGAAACATCTTCCTTTCATTTATTGGGTCCATCCCTAATAAAAATATAATCGACGAAGATCTATTGAGTGTTGTGCGAGGTCAATCCAGAAAGAATTTACTTCAAAAGAGTAACTAACCTTGGTTGATCTCATCAACAACTCTAAATGGACAGTTTGTAAGATCTTGGAGTGAAACAAGATAAACAATAGTTGAAACCGATCGCTCCTGGAAAACCAAATTTAAAGGTTAATTAGGGGGCAGGGCTGCGACAGAGGATCAATGTACTGAGAAAATAATCTTATGTAGTACCCCTCCAGATTGATGATGGGCACTGAGAACTTCAAGCTGTCCACTTTCTCTGATAGAATACAAAATATACTGTAAGAAGCAAAAATGAAACGAGAAGCTGGAGTTTAAGATATTGGAGAATATATATTATAAGGAAATCTCTTCCATATCCTTTGCTTTTATTAGGATATTGCTTATTGGTACCCTTAAATAACTAGAAACACGACAACTTAATTGAAACATATATGCAATAAATTATGAGGCACTTTCTACCGCACACAACTATAATAGATAGTGTAAGGTATACAAATCAATGTAAGCAAATACTACATAATAAGTTGTGTTAGGAACAAACACTTATGTACTCAAAGTTTTGTCCTTTGTTTCTAGTAGTTGTATGTGATGTTGTCTTACTTTCTACCGCACACAACTATAACAGGTAGTGTACGGTATGCAAATCAATGTAAGCAAATACTTTATAATTTGTGTACGGTACAAAAACCTATATAATCAAAGTTTTGTCCTTGGTTTCTAGTAGGTGTATGTGGTGTTGTCTTACAGAAAAAATTTGAAACTAGTTTTGTCCTTGGTTTCTAGTAGGTGTATGTGGTGTTGCCAAAGTTAAGTTAACGAGATTTTTTCTGTTTAGTCTTGGCTCCTGTTTCCTGAGCTTGCTGTTAGTTTTTTTGTGGAATTTCTCTTTTTAAAAGCTAGTTGAAGCTAGTTGAATTGTGGTTTTCTTGTTGAAGATTGCTGGTTTTTTTTTTCATTTTTGAGATGGTTTCACAGCAACAAAAACAGAGAGAGAACAGACAAAGATATAGAAGAGGGGTTTCCTTCTTAACATTGAACTTGACTGGTAACGAGATGTTACATCTACTAACAATAAGAATGTACAATGACCCTGCTAAAGCACATTCTGATAACAAAATAACTGGTTCAGAACAACAATCACCTGAATTTGACTTTTATCTGTATTCCAAATTTATCAAAGTCCATATCGTGCTCATCTGAGAAGTAGAGAAAGAAGTGAGAATGGCAGTATAAAAAGACCAAATAAAATTAATTTCAATTACCATCTGACTTACCTAGTGAAACTTCTCCGGCAACAGCCATCTGTTGAAAATTTCGACTAAAAGTTTCATTTATTTGTGCCACAAGGTTTCTCAGAGTTGGAAGCCATTTTCCCTGCAAAACAACTTACAGATTTAACACAACAAAAAAGGTCATCCAGATCAACACACTATAAATCACATTATCACATAGAAATTGGGACATGTAATATTTCAGGTGTAAATCCCAAATTCATAGGAAATATTGGCCTCAATATTAGATCACACTCTTTAACCTAACCCAGAAGTTTAACTCTTCAAGTCAGGTGGTGTTTGAAATAGTATCCGTACTACTTTAGCAATATGATAACAACTCAGAATATTTTGCAATAGTATTCATACTACTTTAGCAGAACTCAGCAATAGCAATTACAAATGCATTCTCTACATTGTAATATTCTAGTTACGTAAAAAATCACTTATCAAACCTTAATGTTATCCAATTCGGCTAGACACCTTCTAGATTCCACCTTGTCTGCATCAAGTTTTGTTGCAAGATCTTCAATCTGTAAGGTCACTGTAAATACAGACGGCACATGAAAATATCCCAGATAGTTTTAACAATGAAGAGTACCTTTCTTTGACGATCCTGATATTGTTGCAATATGTTACTATTGACAAAAAGGATTGAATTGGCTTGAGAAATGGTATCTTGAATAGCTGCTTCCAACTCCTCAATTGTAGTAGGCATCTACATGAAAAATCCCAAATGTTGTTAGAGTTCCCACTTGCTTACAAGTTACATGTATTATGTAAGTATAAACCATGATAGTCAAAATCACAATCTGACTCGTAAGATCGCACGATTTTACGATTTTTGTAGCCCTAGGCGATCCTGACCATATTCTGGAATACGATCTGGTGAGATCGTGTAGGATCATAACATTTAAATATATGATGAGTGAGATTGTGGTATCCCAAAAGCCAACATTTGTCTCCATCCTAAATGATGTTCTAACTCTTCTAATACTAATTTTAGCATTTTTCTCCAACCAAAAACTTCTCCCTCATCGTTTCTACTATGTGATAGCACTACACCAATTCTCATCTTCATTGTTCCTCTTCCATAGCAAAGCAAATGTGCTCTTCCTTCCTTGGGTTTGCAGGGTTTTGGTGGGAAGGGTTTTTTGGTGTTTGGTTGCTTGCTGCTCTTCTCTTCCTCTGTTCTGCTTCGGTGTTTCTCCTTCTTACAGATTGTGAATTCTTATTCAAGTTTAATTATGTTGTTGTGGTGATTTAACTGTTTTTACCTTGTTTACGTTATTTTATATCTTATATATTGTTAGAATAGAAGAAAATATCTTTCATATTATATGACTACCTTGAGTTATTTTCTATGATCAATTTATAATCATAGAGAATCTTAGAATATCTCTCATTATTATTATGATTTATTCCTAATTTAGAATTTAGTCTATGTTTCTCTATAAATAGATATTAATATTGAATCTTTTGTAATAAAGTCAGTATTAAGCTATTATCAATAATATTCAAACCCTTATTATTTTTTCTCCTTCTTTTCTCTAAAATTCCACAACTTCAACATATATGAACACACACATCTATTGTAGAATCTTATTATTTGTGTAATGATGCCTCGATTTAGAATGTTTACCTCCTTTCAACTCCTAGGTTGTTGTTAGAACTGGTATCTATAAGTAATTAATTTAGTGTAAGAATAGAATTTAAGAAATAATGTCTGTCAAATAATTCATAACAGAGTACATAAGTTTATTATTGCAATCACACACCAATACATAATGGAAAGTCTAAAAGACAAGGATATCCCCTTCCAAGATTCGAAAGCTTGGTCTCTCCCCTTCCTTTTCCCACTCAATAATTTCCTGCCTGTTCAAATTTTCCTTTCCATTTTATTCTGTTGCTGTTGGTAACTGGCCATGTAGCAGTTACTACAAACCCAAACTGCTATAATTAAAAAACAGCTGCAATATAAAAACTGCCTGTATTAAATTCTGTCCATATACTAGCTGTAGCCCTTGCTGCCATAGCGCGTTCAATATTCATATTCACGTCCGTTTGACCGCCTACTTCACACCACCGCCCACACCACATGACTCGCCTCCATTAGTTCGGCTGAAGCCCAAAACGCTGCTGTCAAAGGCCAATTCACGCGCCTTACAGTTCGGCACGTGACACCCACTTGCAACATTATCTCTGGCGTGTGGTGCCCACGCGCCACCTTCTAGACCTTTGTTCACCGCCATTTTCAACCAGATTGTAGATCGGTTGTTTCTCATTTCGTTTTGGGAGTTCACTTTCTGATCGGAGCACTTACGTTTGTGGGTTATTTGAAGCTCGCTGTTTTTGCTCGTACTTTTCTGTTGCGACATAATAGCACACTTACAGTTTGTGGATATTTTTGGACGTTTGTGTTGGTTACGATTCTGTCCATTAAGGGACAGCTGTACAGCTTTCATTAGTTGTACCGTAGGAATATTCTCTTACCATTTAATAGCCTCATAATTTCTCTCTTTTATTGTAAATAATTGAGTTAATTAGGATTTAATTAGCTTTTTGTTTTACTGTACTCCCTAGGCTATTTATACCATATTGTATTTTGTACAAAATCAATAAGAAATACAACAGAGCTACAGTTCTGATCCGAAAAAGAAAAAAAAATTAGGATTTTCTCATGGAAGAAAAACAGAGCAGTCCAAACATCCCAGATGCTGACCCTAAAGCAGCAGCAACTCAAAACACCACCAGTCATCATAACTATCATTACTAGCTACAAACTCAATGGACAGAACTACACACAGTGATCCAGATCTGTCCGCATCTTCCTCCAAGGAAAAGGAAAGGAAGACTACATCACTGGCGAGGCCAGCCATGAAAAATGGAAACTAGAAAACAGTATTGTTATGACATGGTTGCTCAACTCCATGACTAATGAGTCTGGTGACAATTTCATGTATTATGACACTTCTGCAGAAATATGGAAGGCAGCCAAGGAGACCTACTTAAATGTGGACAACACCTCAGCCATATTTGAGATCAAAAGTCTCTTAGACAATCTTCGACAAAGAGATTCTTCGGTCACCTAGTACTATCATGCACTCACAATATTGACAGCAACTTGACATCTATTCAGACAAAGTGGAAGTGCACAGATGAGAACAAAATCTACAAGAAACTGGTCGAGAAGGACAGAATCTTTCAGTTTCTATTGGGACTGAATAAAAATTTGGATGAAGTGAGAGGGAGAATTCTTGGAACTAAGCCTCTCCCTAGCATTCTTGATGCATTTGCAGAAGTGGGAAGGGAAGAAAGCAGAAGGAAAATCATGTTGGGAAGTCAAAGTGCAAGTTCAACCATTGAAGGCTCTGCACTTGCAATAAGAGGTCCACCAAAGAAAGGTAGAGGATGGTGCGATCACTGCAAGCGACTTGGACATACAAAGGAAACATGTTGGGTGCTTCTTGGAAAACCCACAGATCTAAAATCACGATTCAAGGACGCACGCGGATATGCTGTTCTTGCTGATGAAAGTAAGTCTAGAAACATTGCAGAGGCCAGTCCTTTCAACAAAGAACAAATAGAGATGTTGCAGAAACTGATGCAACAGGCACTATAAAATTCTTCCACTGCTACTCTAGCCCAAAAAGGTAATCTTTATGCTGCCCTTCATGTAAGTCACCAGAAAACAAATTTTTGGATAATTGATTCTGGTGCCTCGGATCACATGACTGGGGACATCATTGTATTTAGTAAATACACTCCATGTCATTATTTTTGTCACATAACTCTTGGCTTTTTCAATAATAGAAGATAAACAAACGTGGAAAATGATGCTTTGGTGTTCATATAGTCTTTCATGTATCACTTCAAAATTCTCAAGAATGCAAATTGCAAACAGCAAAATATATTGTCAAGTCTGGGAAGCATTGCCTTCTAGACTAGGTTAATGATTGCAACATAAATACTTTAAACAAGAAAAGGAATGTATACAACAATTGAATATCTAATACAAACCTCAAGAAATTCCTTCTCTAGGTTAGGTGTAAGTCGGGCAACTGACTTAGCATAGTTCAATAAATCTGTAAGCTTCTGTCTACATTCTTCAGCCTCTTTCTTAGCTGCAAAAAAAACAGTTAGGAACATATTTGCATCTTGCAAAATCTACAAATTAAAATCTAAATAGTTTCTCACAGTTATTAAAGTGCAATGATGCTTGCAGAGCAAAATTTTCATGCTGCTTCAGATTGGCCTCCATTTCTCCAATCTAAAGAAAATTCAAAATCTATACATCAGAGATATAGAGTGAGAATAGGAAGCAAATAAATGAAGCACAGACACACGAGTCGACAAAATAGTAGCCAAAGTCAGGATGATTACATGATTTCCTACATACATTACTTAACAACACTCTAATAAATTCGGCTTGATGCAGCAGATAAAACCAGCTACTTGAAATCTTTAGACTATGTAAGAAAAAGAATGGCATTCACAACTGAAATTCACACTATATTTTTAGGAAATACGAAGAAGAGGTAAAAAAAGAGGTTGGTTATGAGAATCATTTCTAACAGGTTTAGAGGAGGATAAACTGAAAAGCGGGAATCGGATGACTGTTTTCAGTTATCTCAGAAAGCAATTATCAGAGGGATTTCAGGGTGAAAACCCATGAAAAGAGTTAGAGAGAAGAAGAAATGAAGTATGTAAGGCTTTAGGTAACCGTAGATTATTAACCGTAAAAAATATGAGCATGCTTAACCATCATAAATGGGGGGGTGTTGTATGTTTCTCATTTGGCCTCTATAGATCATATCACAAAAGAATAATCAAAGAGAAAAAATTTATGAGATTGACAAATGTAAACCAGTAATAACAGTGAAAAAAGGTATTTTTGATTTGAGAATGTTCAGGTAGATGAGATGGCATGGCCTGTATTCAAAGATCATGCACAAATGTATTCTATAGAAAGTTGGTGTAACACCTCCGGAAGAGAAGATGAAAGAAATGTGTCTGAGTTGGTTCAGTTATGAAAGGACAAGGCCAACAGAGACTAAAGGAAAAAGTTGATTAATTTGAAAACAACCTAATTCAAATAGGTAGAGAAAGAAAGACTTCTAAGAGTTTGTTATTGAAGTTCATTGCAACTGCCACGTGCTTGTCCCTCCTCGATGGCAGAACATATTGGTGGTTCCTCCTCCGTGGTCCATAATACTCCACTTGCTTTGCTCCGCTGGCTACACCAACTCCATTTAATCCTAAAGATCTCAGCATTCAACAAGGTTATCATCTCAATGGAAAAAAGAAATTCAATGGGCTCAGTTGATGCGCTTCACCCAAAAAGGTCGTGATAAACTCGACCATATTGACGACAATCTTCCCACAAAAACTGATCATAACTTTGCTATGTGGGAAAAGGACAGCTTTATGATTATGAGCGGTGTGTGGAACTCCATAACTCCCGAAATTTTAAGAAATTGTATGTTCCTTCCTTCTGCCCGAGAGATTTGGTAAAACCTCAGTCATAGTAGTTACTCCATGAAACAAGATATTTCCACTTGTTATGACTTGAAGAAGAAAATCTTCAATACCGAGCAAGGGAGTGTCTCAGTCACCAGTATCTTAAGATTCTCATTGGTCTCTGTCTTAGAGGAGTAGGTGTTTTTGCATGTAGGTGTTTTTCCACTTGTTACACTCGTTCGATGTCAAAAATATGTTCTTGCATGGAGTAGGTGTATGTGGAGCTCCCCTCATGTTTTGTTCTTACAGGTGGAGCAAATAAGGTGTGTCCATTGAGCGCACATAACATAGGTGGAGCAAATATGGACAAAATGCAATGGTAAGGCAATCACCCTTTTTTTTTTTCAAACATTTACCAAGAGAAAAACTGAATGTACTTCTTGTTTATATTCATGATATAATTATCACAGGAGATGATCTGACTGAGAGACAACTGCTTAAGGCAAAATTATCAGCAGAGTTTGAAATAGTATTTCCAGAGAGTTGAGGCAGCTTACTCAAAGCAGAACATGCTTATGTTCTCAAAGGATGTATGTGTTTGACACCTTTTGCTGGAAACAGGCAAAGTTGATAAGGTCCAATATCAAAGACTAGTGAGAAATTGATTTACTTGGCACACACTAGGCTGGATTTAGCTTATGCAGTTAGTGTAGTGAACTAATTTATGCATGATCCGAGGGTGAGACATTTGCAAGTTGTAGACTGTGTTCAACAGTATCTCAAAGCAATTCTAGAGAGAAGACTCTTAATTAAAAGAGGTGGAAACTTAACTACGATGTTGATTATACATGTCCAATGAGTGATAGAGGATCTACTTCGTGCTATTTCAGGTTATTGTACCTTCCAATGTGGACACCTTGTTGCTTGGAGGAGTAAGAAGCAAGGTGTAGTGGCTCGGTTAAGCATTGAGGGTGAATTAAGAGCTATGACACAAGGAGGACCACTGAAGTTATTTTGTGATGGTAAATCAACTAGTATTGCTCATAATCCTTTTCAACATGACAGAACAAAACATATAGAATAGACAGACATTTGTTTGATAACTATAATTTACATTTCTTCTAGGCATCAACTAGAAGATGTGTTGACAAAGGGTCTACCAATAGAACAATTCAACCAACTTATATGCAAGCTGGAAATGATAGATAACTATTCACCGGTTTGAGGGGAAGTGTTGTAAATAATGTTATTTGTAATTATTGTTTTCAACCCACTAGGTTTGGAATAGCCTATTTAAACGAAATAGTGTTTGTATCCTATTTATAAAATCAAAATATATCAGAAATATTTTCTATACATGTATTATCTGCCAGCATCAGATGCATAACTATTATTTGATTACCTTTGCATCAAATTCAATGCAAGCCATACGTTGTTCAACAAAACTCCGTTTGTAACCCGCAGCTTCAACAAGAAGATCCTATCAATTGCCAAAAATCAACAGTAAAAAGCCATAATTCCCATAAGAACAAAACCAAAAAATGAAGAAATGAAGGGAAAAACCCAAATCAATAAATTAACATTTTAATTAATGCATCTGAACCATAATCATACCAACCAATTGCCAATAATATAGAATTATGACCTACAATTAACATGATTTTTTATTCACAATAATTTAGCTCCTCGGATGGCACCCAAGTCCAACGCAAGGAAAACATTTGGGATCAAAGAGCACTAATAAAGGGAATTATATTTAGCTCACCTCAAAGGGGCTCAAACCCAGAACATATCAGATAAAGTTATGTCATGCTCAACTATGCAACCCCTTGGAGTTTCAAGTAATATGATATTAAAAAGCAGTAAAAAGTTCGGAGATAAATCACCTTAATTTTTATTGCATTATGAAATCGTTGAATGTTACATTTTGTTGCCTGATCAACAATCTTCGCTAACTCAGTATCTAAATCATCCTGCTCCTCCATCAATTTCAATATCCCTTTCTTTTGTTCTAGAGGTCAAAATAAGGTATTTGCTTTATTGTATGAAAGCAAAATGTAAATCTAACTCTTACATATCTTTCAACACAGTATATTATTTATACTTACCGATACGCCTAATAATTGCTTGTCGTTTTTTTTGCTCATTCTGTGCCGCATTACTAATGTCCTCCTAAAAGAAATCAGAAAGAATAACAAAATTCCAAACATTAGTAGGAACAAGTTTCTTGGAACCCAGATTAGGTTAAACTAAAAGCTTCCATCAACAACACATGTACCCTTCCGAAAAAATCTCTGGACAGATATATACCAGTATATTGAAATTAAAATATAAAATGTTCTGTAGCCTACCTTCTGTTTACGAAGATTAGCAGCCTGCTTCCTGAAGCTTTTTTCCTCGTCCTGAAACCTTTTGACACTTTCTTCCAAGGAAGCAATGGCTTCTTGAAGCTCCCTTTGCTGGGAGCTCAGATTCTCAATGTCCCTCACATTTAAATCTAAATAGTACAACAAAAGGTAAAAAGAGAGACAATAAGGACCCAGCATATAAAACTAAATCATGTGATCCAAATGTTGGTTCAACATGTTTTAGAGTGGCGTACTATTTAGAAGAAGTTGTGGGCGTTTCACTTGTTCAACAACTGCTGAGAGGTGATTTCCATATCTAGACTTAGACCAGTTGTAGTGATTTTCTGGTGTCCATAAACTAGTTATTCCCAATTTTGGGGCCTCGTCAGCTTTCTGATCAGTTTCTTTCGATCCAATAAACTGAATTTCAAACACGTAGAAAGAAATGGATATTAATGTATGACCAAATAACATTAATCCTCAAAAATAACCATACTAGCTTGAACCATTTTACAGACAACCTATAAATTTAAATAATGAATCTACAGACAAAACACAAGAGACATACTGAATGATCAAGATTAGATTGGCTAATCAACACCTCCTTGACAGCAAAAGGAGCATCAAAAATTTGGTCCAAACGGGAGTAGATACCAAGAGCACGCATCTGGTAAGAATGATACAACAATGATGAACTCATACTTAATTGGAAATTAAACAAAATTGTTGCACCAAACTTACATCAGCAGAAATTTCAGAAGGCTCTTTTTGTTGGCTATCACGACCAGTATAATTTAAAACTGGTACATCATACTGTCGTAGGTTGTTCGCCAAAAGGTCCCTATCACGAGCATCCTGTGTTATGAAAGACTGCATTTGAACAAAATAAATAGATCAGTATCAATAATGCGATATTGACATCCATGCAGGAAATGGTGAAGCACGAGAATTGACTCCTCTTCAGTAAGACCCGTATAATTACTGTTGGAATATTATAAAATATCTTATAATATCTTTTATATTATATTAGAGTATCTTGAGTTATTTCCTTGAATCAATTTATAATCCTAGAGATATCTAACAATATCTCTCATTATTATTATAATTTGTTTCTGATTTAGGATTGAATCGAGTCTATGTTTCTCTATAAATAGAGATTAGTATTGAGTCTTTTGTAATCAAGTTGGCATAAAGTTATTATCAATAATATTCAAACCCTTATTATTTTCTCTCCTCTTTCTATCTAAAATCCCACAACTTCAACATGGCATCTAGAGCTTATTTCAATCCTCCTTGAACGATTCTGCCTCTATTCCGCTGTCGAGTTCCCAACAGTTTGGAAATATAATCATAGTTTCTCTTTTCCAACGTGATCATTCTTTTTTCAAACCAATGTTGTCACACATTCCGACACCGATTTCACTTGTTTTTCGTTTAGTTCACTACTGTCGTCGTCACCGCCATTGTTTCCAACAACTTTTCCGGCATAAGACCATTCCATCTGCTTCACCTCTTTCAGATCAGCCCACACCTTAAATCGCGCCCGCTGCACGTGACGATGCATCTGGCAGCCATTTATGACGTGACCTCTTTCATTGAACTCACCTTGGCCTCCTGGTTCTGAATCTCTCCTTGTATTCTAGTTTTGGACAACGCTTACACCTGCTACCTCCTAGATCCGTCATTTGCTGTTGTCTGTCGTCGCTGCTGGAAAAGTTTTCCAGCAAGTTTTCCGACACAACCACTTCCATTGTGTGCAAAATATCACAATCTACACAACCCATATTTTTTAGGCCAAATGTTGCTCCACGCGCACTCATGTGCCTCTAAGATCCGTCGTGTTCATTCCACGTCCCACCGCCAACAACTTCGAGCTCAGGCGTGTGTATCCGCCTTCCGGCACAATGTTTCAATCGTCTAGATTGGGTTTTCTTTTCTGATTCCAGATCTGTTTTAAGTTTTTTCTTTTGAGTCACATGCATACAGCTTGGCAATTTGTCCCAAATACTAGCCCCATCGTCGTCCCAGATGTATTGACCTTGTCTTTCTCTCACTGAAGCATGTCTTTCTCTCCTTGAAGAAAATTCAAGTTTCATTTGAGTCTCTGATATTATTGGTTTGAAGCTTTCAAATGCAGTTTTTTAGAAGAACAGACCTTGCTTTGTTCAATTTCTTGACATGAATTTCTCTCATGCTGATGATTATTCCAACTATTTGTATAGGTTGTATCTATAGCAATTCTCTCCGACTTCACTTGCATTCCTGAGTTGACTTTCCATCATTTTTATTATTTTGCGGAGCAAAACATTGTTTTCATGTAACAAGCTAAAACTTTTTAAGTGTTAGAATATTAGAAAATATCTTATAATATCTTTTATATTATATTAGAATATCTTGAGTTATTTCCTTGAATCAATTTATAATCATAGAAATATCTAACAATATCTCTCATTATTATTATGATTTGTTTCTGATTTAAGATTGAGTCTATGTTTCTCTATAAATAGAGATTATTATTGAGTCTTTTTGTAATCAAGTTAGCATAAAGCTATTATCAATAATATTTAAACCTTTATTATTTTTTCTACTCCTCTCTAAAATCTCACAACTTCGACAATTACTATATTCAACCCTCCCACCAAAGCAGGTGGGATTGAAAAAAACAGCATTACTCCAACCAAAATTTCTCAACATGACTGGGGATTCTAGAATGTTTGCATACGAAAAAAGGATACAATCAAAGGAAGACAAAAACGAAAGCATTACCATAGTGATCGTTCTGGGGAAATCGAAGGGGACTGGAGGGGTTATGATAAATTTTGTATGTAGTATGAGTGAATCCCCTCATGACATGACTAAATTTTGGCTCCCCTTATACATGGGGATTAGGAGCGGAGAGATGGGTGTATAAGATTTAAATGCATTGACTAAAATATTCTTGCATAAAATGTAATGAAAAAAATTATATGGGCATAAACAGTAAAGTAGCCCTTCCACCCAAACAAAATCTCTCCCCCACCACTCCTCTATACCAACCAAAAACTCGGATGAAATCTCTCACCTCCACTCCCCACCAGTAAATTCCCCCCACTCCACCAAACAATAATAGAAAAACAAGTTTAAGAATGTATCGGGCTATAAACCAAAAACTCCAAAATATCTAAAATCTACAAAAATGTAGCCATAATTTTAATGGTATTAGGGTGGAGAAATGTTCAGACGAAACTGCTTTTACAACAACAAAAGGAGACCATAATAAGAAATCTAGGACTACCTTCCAAATGTACCAACCAACTTGACCCTCTAGATATCCAGCATGAGACTGATCTGAGACATTGACCTGTAAATTCACTCAACAATTTAACAGACCAAAATAACCAAAAGGCTATAAAAACTTGATTTTAACATATATACCTCAACTAAAACTGGGCCATAAACCTCCTTGTTGAATTCATGGCGATGAGCTTGGACCCAGTTATACGCGTCAAAAATTTTATCAACCCCGGATCTTTGCAATGCATGCAAACACTTGTTACTTTTATTATTCATTTCTGCCAACCTGCAAAAAATTTAGAATAGAGAATTAAAACAATAATTTGCATAAGTAACCAATCTGAAGAAAACATCATCTTTTCTCCAACTTATACCTGTCTTTACACTTCTTCAAGGAGAAGTTTTTGTCCATTATTTTCTTTTCTGCTTCTGACTTATTCTCTCTCACTTGATCAGCAGAAATATCCAACTCCAGAATTTCTTCTCTCAGTTTTTTCTGGTAAGGAAAAAACACACTTTTACCAAAAGCATATTGCTGAGTATAATACCTGCTGAAGTTAGTAACAAGCATTCATCACAGATCTTTGGAGTGAGAATAATGGGAATTAGAGTATACTTACTTGGGTTTACCATAATTGGTTCTAGTTTCTATTATACCGGATCAACTTTTCCAAGTAACTTAATGCACCCGTAACTAACAGAACAGTTTTCAGGTGAAGGTATTTCAACATTCAAGTGATGCATTGAAGGTCAAATGTATCAAGGAGTGGCCAATTCCCAAAGGCATCGAGGGGCTGAGAGGGTTCTTCTGATTGACAGGTGATAACCGAAAGTTTGTCAAAGATTAAGGAATTAGGCCTCTCACTCAGTTACTACCTCCATCCCAATATATAAGACCCTCTGGTAAAAAAATTTGCCCCTTTATACAAGACCCTCTTCAAATTACAAGAAGCAAAAATTTGTTTTCACAAAAATACCCCTAATTAAATGTAAAGAATTAAAAGACCAACAAATTTTCTCTCTTAATAATTGAAGGATAGTTTAAGAGAGAGAAAATGTACATTATTGACAAATGTAATGTGAAAATTACTTTTCTTAATTCTTGTGCATAATCAAAGGGGTCTTACATATAAGGACGGAGGTAGTATTAAAGAAGACTAGCTTTCATTCGGGAGAGGAAGCTATGAGCATTCCAAGAATAAAAAATGATCATGATGGAACTGCCTATGTCAAGGACAGAACCAGAAAAAAAAATGTTCAGGGGGACAAAAATTTAACACATGATAAGTAAAATCAAGGATGATTAATGTTGAAGATTGGCGCTAATTAAGGAGAATCAACAGATTCTGCTTTGTACAGTTTTATGACAGCTTTATGTCCATTAAATATAGATTAGTATTAGCTAATTCCTAGCCTTTCCTACCTTATTAGAATTAGCAATTATGAGGAGAATAACTTCCCTAACTCCTAGGCTAGATTAGCGCCCAGCCTTAATCTCCTAGTCTGTATAAATTCTGCTTTGTATTATTGTAAAGATATAGAAATAATATAAGAAAATTCCGCATGGTATCAGAGCTCGATCTGATCCATTCCTAAGAAAACCCTAGCGCCGCTAGCAATGGGTGAACCTTCCGAAGAGCAGCCAAAGATGGAAATTGGATCATCTCCGATCAGTTCACATGATGGGCTCAGTCATCTCATCACTGGCCATAAATTAAATGGTCAAAACTATACCCAATGGGTAAGATCAGTCAAGATCTTCCTTCAAGGAAAAGGGAGAGAAGGCTACATCACAGGAGACACAAAATGTCCCCAAGAAGGAGATGCCACCCTTCCAAAATGGAAACTTGAGAATAGCCAAGTAATGTCATGGCTGCTCAACACCATGACCAACGAAATTGGTGAAAATTTCATGTTCTATGATTCGGCAAAGGAGATATGGGATGCTGTGAAGGAAACATATTCAAATGTGGACAATACTTATGCCATATTTGAGATAAGAAGCATTCTACACAACCTTCGACAAGGAGAATCTTCTGTTACTGAGTATTTTAATACACTTAGTAGACATTGGCAACAACTAGATGTATATGAAGAAGTCACATGGGACTGTCCAGGGGATAAGAAAAAATTCAAAGAGCTGGTGGAGAAGGACAGAATCTACATGTTCCTATTGGGACTAAACAAGGACCTTGATGAAGTCCGTGGAAGGATCCTTGGAACCAAACCTCTTCCCAAAATTCGGGAAGCCTTTTCAGAAGTAAGGAGAGAAGAGAGCAGGAGGAAACTCATGTTGGAAAATGCCACCTCAACACCTCCCACCGAGAGCTCAGCAATGGCTGCAAGAGGAAACCAAATTCGGCCATTTCAAAAGAAAAATCGTCCCTGGTGTGATCACTGCAAGAAACCAGGCCATACACAAGAAACATGTTGGGGTATACATGGAAAACCCCCAGAAGCCAAGCAATTCAAAAGCAGGGACAGCAGAGGCAACGCAATTTTTAACCACCAAGAAGCTGAGGTAAAATCTACTTCATTTCCATTTAACAAGGAACAAATGGAGGCTTTACAAAAAATCTTCAAACAAACTATGCCTTCTACAGAAAAAGGTGGCACTGCTGTAGTGGCTCAGAGAGGTAATGTCTCACATGCTCTAAATACTAGCATGGGAAAAACAAAGTCATGGATTATTCTCCTTATCCATTTAACTGCACTGTCTGAATAGCAGATGGCACACATTCTAAGGTCATGGGTACAGGATCAATTATTTTGTCACCTAATATTACACTAGAATATGTTCTATATGTGCCGAAACTTGATTGCAACTTGCTATCCATTAGCAAAATCACAAGAGATTTGAAATGTGTTACTAAATTTTCTCCTAACTTGTGTGAATTTCAGATTTTGGAGTCAGGGAAGACGATTGGCAGTGCTAAAGAGTGTGTTGGACTCTACCTACTTCAAGCTGAAGAATTAGAAAGAGGACTCAAGAACCAGTCATATGCAGCAGCTAGTGTTCCAAGTAGTGACAATCCTGTAATGTTATGGCACTATCGATTAGGCCACCCAAATTTCATGTATCTGGAAAAATTATTTCCTTCATTATTCAATAAAAATCAGAAGCATTTTCAGTGTGAAATTTGCCAATTGTCCAAACATACACATAGCCAATACCCACCTCAACCTTATAAGCCATCCAAACCTTTCGCCCTAATTCATAGTGATGTATGGGGACCATCACGCATTAAGAATGTTACTGGTTCTAGATGGTTTGTCACGTTAATTGATGATCACACTTGTGTTACCTGGGTATTTTTAATGAAAGAGAAATCAGAAGTAGGAAGGATCTTTGAGGTTTTTCACAACATGGTGCAAACTCAATTTCACAACAAGATCCATGTGCTTAGAACTGACAATGGTTATGAGTACTACAACTCGATTCTAAGTTCCTAACTACAAAAAGTTGGCATTGTTCACCAAAGCTCTTGTGTGGACACTCCACAACAAAACGGAGTTACGGAAAGAAAGAATAGACATATTTTGGAAGTAACTAGATCAATCATGTTAGCCACAAATGTCCTGAACCAGTTTTGGGGGGAAGCTGTCCTTTCGGCAACACACCTTATAAATAGAATGCCTTCCCGGATCCTTAACCTCAAGACCCCCCTCTCCACACTCCAAACCTTCTTCCCAACCAGCAAAATACTCACCTCCATTCACTTAAAGATTTTTGGATGCTCATCCTTCGTCCACAACCACAAGCCACACCATAGTAAACTTGACCCCAAATCTATCAAGTGCATTTTTCTTGGTTACTCACCTCACCAAAAGGGGTACAGATGTTACTCAACCATCACCAAAAAATTCTACCACACCATGGATGTAACCTTCTTTGAGAACCAGCCCTACTACCCCAAAGTTGGCATTCAGGGGGAGCAAGTACACACATATCCAATTGAAACTTTAGAATACCAACCTTGGATGTTTGAACAAACAGAAACGGCCCTTATCCCAGCTGAAAGGACAGCAGAACCTGAACTGGTTGTTGTAACAGAAACTGAAGCAGTGGCCGAGGCAGAAAATGAAAAAAACAATGAAATTGGAACAACCCAACATAATCAAGGTACACACGAAGGAAGTTGGAAAACTTATGAAAGAAGAAGGAGGAAGGAAGTAGAGCCTAGCACAGCTCCACCGCAAAGCCATGAGTCTCGCCAGATTCCAGAAAATGAAATCCCTACAGGTAACGTTGTCCCAAACTTTAAGCTCCCTATGAACCTTGACACTGTTGATATTGATATTCCTATTGCTGTAAGAAAAGGGGTGAGAACTTGCACTCAACACCCTATTGAGAATTGTTTTTCCTATGGAAAATTATCACAAAACTACAGATCATTTGTAGCAGCCATTGACAACATAGAAATTCCAAGGAATGTTCAAGAAGCTCTACAGAAACCTGAATGGGCAGCAGCTGTAACTGAAGAAGTCCAAGCACTGGTAAAAAATGGCACATGGGAAATCACCACAATACCTGAAGGGAAGAAACCAATGGGATGCAAGTGGATCTTTTCGGTTAAACACAATGCTGATGGGAGTATAAACAGGTACAAGGCCCGATTAGTTGCAAAGGGATTTACACAATCATATAGAGTGGACTATGAAGAGACCTTTGCACCTGTGGCAAAACTCAACTCAGTTCGGGTCCTATTATCATTGGCAGCAAATCTAGATTGGCCCCTACACCAATTAGATATAAAGAATGCCTTCCTAAACGGTGAGCTAGAAGAGGAGGTGTATATGCAAATACCTCCCAGGCTTGAATCACATGACACCTCAAACATGGTATGCAAACTCCATAAATCCCTCTATGGCTTGAAACAATCTCCAAGAGCATGGTTTGATAGACTAACAAGAGTTGTCAGGGAAGATGGTTTTGCCCAATGCCAAACAGACCACACTATGTTTGCTAAGCACTCTTCGGAGGGAAGAATAGCCTTATTTATTGTCTATGTTGATGATATTGTTATTACAGGAAATGATCATGATCAAATCAGCCACCTCAAGAGTATCTTAACCGAAGAATTTGAAGTCAAAGATTTGGGCCAACTCAAGTACTTTCTAGGGATGGAAATTGCTCGGACAAGGGATGGTATTTGTGTTTCTCAAAGGAAATACACTTTGGATTTACTCAAAGAAACAGGGATGCTTGGATGCAAAGTTGCCAATACTCCGGTAGAACCCATGAAACAAAGTGAAGAAGAAAGTGTACCTGCTGATAAGGATAGATACCAAAGCTTAGTTGGAAAACTAATCTATCTAACTCACACTAGACCAGATATTGGTTTTGCTGTGAGCTTGGCTAGGCGCTACATGTCCAACCCAACTGAGACTCACATGAAGGCTCTAAATAGAATCCTACAATACCTAAAGGGTACACCTGGCGGCGGGCTCTATTACTAGAAGAGCCACAACCAGGGAATTGAAGTTTATACCGACTCAAATTGGGCAGGGAGTTTATCTAACAGGAAATCCACCACAAGCTATTGCACCTTTGTATGGGGAAACTTGGTAACATGGAGAAGTAAGAAACAATCTGTGGTCGCTAGAAGTAGTGCAGAAGCTAAATTCAGAGCTATGGCACAAGGAATTTGTGAAGGGATTTGGCTCAAACGAATGTTGGATGAGATCAAAATTCCTACTAACTACACTATGAGAATACTTTGTGACAACAAGGCAGCCATAAGCATTGCAAAAAACCCGGTTCACCATGATAGAACAAAGCATGTGGAAATAGACAAACACTTCATTAAGGAAAAAATTGATCATGAGATCATAAGTGTTAACGACATCTCATCAAACAGACAAACAGCAGACATTCTAACAAAGGCACTTCCAAGGCACACATACGAAACTATCAGGTCCAATCTGGGTATGATAGATATCTACCCCCCAGATTGAGGGGGAGTGTTGAAGATTGGCGCTAATTAAGGAGAATCAACAGATTCTGTTTTGTACAGTTTTATGACAGCTTTATGTCCATTAAATATAGATTAGTATTAGCTAATTCCTAGCCTTTCCAACCTTATTAGAATTAGCAATTATGAGGAGAATAACTTCCCTAACTCCTAGGCTAGATTAGCGCCCAGCCTTAATCTCCTAGTCTGTATAAATTCTGCTTTGTATTATTGTAAAGATACAAAAATAATATAAGAAAATTCTGCAATTAACATCTATTATTAATTAATAATTATTATTATATAAAAAATTAAAGTTACTGTATTTCAACTGGAGATTTTATTTCCTCAAACATACTCCATAAACGTATTTCAACTGACGATTTTATTTCCTCAAACATACTCCATAAAAACATAGGCTTTATAAATTTATTTAAAATACCTAAGAAAATAAGTTTTAATTAGTTGTTGGGTAACCAACAAAACACAAAATAATGATGTGTAAGAGAAGGGACACCGAGGAAGGATGCTACCAAATTTCCAAGTGCCATTAGAGATAGAACTTTTGCAGCTGCAGTTGGCACTAGTGATGTCCTCATGCCGCAGGAGAAGCCTTTAGCATTTATAATTTAAGTACTCTTGGGAAAATCTAAACAGAAATCAGTTTATGAAAGCCTGTTTGCAGTGAAGAAATGGAAACATTACTAGATGGGAGGACATTTCATTATTAGGACACACCAAAAATGATTCAAATATTTGTTAGAACGGAGAATTTTAGAAGGGGATCAACAAAAATGGACAGCCAGATCGATGAGTTACAATTTTAAGGGAAGTATAATAAGGTTAGCTTATTAAGGTAGCTGATGCGCTTTCTAGATTGATAACCTTAGGCACGGTGTCCTTGGTTTTTAATGGAGACTTCGCTGACATAGCAGGAGAGGTGATGGCTGATGACACTCTGAAATTTATGTTCTAGGATCTGCAGAATGACCCAAATTCACATCCAGGATTTGAGATCTCCAAGGGTTGTATATGGTATAAAGGAAGGCTTATATTGCCACCAAAGTCCAAAGTCGGCCAAGATTGCGAGAACTGTGAGTTACATGCTTCCCATAGGTGTGGTGACTCAGGTGCTTTTAGAACTTACAAGAGGTTAGCTACTCTGTGTTATTGGATGATAGAAACCAGAATTTTATTGGCTAGAATTGATGAGCTCTGAAGCTCTTACAATGTTGGAAATATAAAAATGCAGAAAAAGAACTAAACCAGACTTCTAAGAACTCCTAAACCAGAGCAAAATTGCTCCTAAACCAGAGCAGAATTGCTCCTAACCAGAGAAAGAATTCCCCTAATTGTTTCTTAGAATATTTTCTGAATATCTTTCCCTCTTCCTATTCTCTCATTCTTATAACATTAAATAATTAACATTATTAATTAGTTTTTATTCCTTTCATTCATTCTTCTTGAAACTGCATGTCTTTCTCACTTCCCCTCTTTAATGAAATATCAGTAGGATAAGAGACATTATTACTAGCTTTTATTCCATCCATCAATAGCTTGTATTCCCTCCATCAATCATGCTAGAAACTGAATGTGTGTGAAGTGTGTGACTTGGTTGAGTGGGCTCCATTCTTTGGGTCTCATTCCTCTTACTTTGTAGTGTTCTATCATTGCCATCCGCTTCAAAATGAGCCTTGTCCTCAAGGCTAACATTAAGACATTGATTTTGTAACAGACTTCCAGATTCCCAGCTGATGGTTTCCTTATTCTCTTCCCATGTTATGATTTTTCTTGACTTTAGTATATTCGTGGTAACAACAATAAGTTCTTTTTCCTGATTGATTCTACAATTCTCCGGATATTGACACTGCAGCTTCACAGTTTTCCCCTTCCAGTCCAAGCAAATTTCCATTTCTTCCCAATCAAATAACACCTTGCCTAACTTATGCAGCCAAGCCACTCCCAAGATCATGTCCTCACCTTGTAATTCCACTATGTAAGCTTCAGCAGTGGTCTGGAACCTTCCAATTTGAATGTCAAACTTCCCACACTTCTCTGTTATGGCCACACGGGAACCGTCTCCAAATTCTACGGTCGTAACTGGGATCTGTTCTATTGGAAGCTGCAGAACTGCAGCCATTTGAGGAGTCACAAAATTGTGAGTAGCACCAATGTCCACCATCATCATGACCGGTATGCCCTTCACGGTACCTTCCAAACGTAGGGGAAAAGGGAACCAATTTTGAGCTCTGTCTTCCTCTGCTATTCTGAACAACACTGCAGAATTGCATCTTACTGCAGCGTCTTTCTCCCCTTCCTTCAATTCGATAGCTAGGGCTTCACCGGCATTGTCCGTCACTTCATCATCTCCCAAAATTACCAAATGCAACTGTTTTTCAGCACAGTGATGAAGAGGATGGAACCTTTCCCCACATCGAAAACAGAGGCCTCGCACCTTACGATCCATTAATTCAAAATATGGAAAATGTTTAGTTCCCCGATTGCGATTTTCATGATTCCCCCGTCGCTCTTCATTGCCATTTGTTCGTGTTTGGTACTGATTAAGGTCGCCTCCTTGCATGTTTAATTTCGGGTTAGGATTTGACCCAGTTAGAGTATTTTTGGATTGAGTTCCCCCAGGACTTGCATTTCCCTTGTTTGGGCCTGGAAAAAAACCCAGTCCAGACCCATTTCTATTAGTAAGCCCATTACTTCTTTCTTTTCCCCCTTTCCAGTTTCACGAACGACCTCCACCTCCACTTCCTCTGTAATTCAACACGCCCCGTAACTCTGTTTCAACATCATGAGCCAATTTCATCGCCTCCACACGTGTCTTAGGGTTGAAGTTCCTTACTCACAAACGTACCTCTGATTGGAGGCCACCCATAAAATACCCAAGGTATTGTTCTTCGGGGAGACGCTTAACTTGGGAAGAGAAATATTAGAAATCTGAAATGTACTCTTCCACATCTCCAGCTTGTTGAAGATCTTTCAATTCTTGGCTAGAATTTTATTGGCTAGAATTGATGAGCTCTGAAGCTCTTACAATGCTGGAAATATAAAAATGCAGAAAAAGAACTAAACCAGAGTTCTAAGAACTCCTAAACCATAGCAGAATTGCTCCTAACCAGAGAAAGAATTCCCCTAATTGTTTCTTAGAATATTTTCTGAATATCTTTTCCTCTTCCTATTCTCTCATTCTAATAACATTAAATAATTAACATTATTAATTAGTTTTTATTCCTTTCATTCGTCCTTCTTGAAACTGCTTGTCTTTCTCACCTCCCCTCGTTAATGAAATATCAGTAGGATAAGAGACATTATTACTAGCTTTTATTCCATCCATCAATAGCTTTTATTCCCTCCATCAATCATCCTAGAAACTGAATGTGTGTGACTTGGTTGAGTGGGCCCCATTCTTTGGGTCTCATTCCTCTTACTTTGCAGTGTTCTATCATTGGAAGTTGAAGGGAATGAAGAAAGCCATTGAGAAGTTTGTGTAGGATGGTGACATATACAAGGAGTACAAATAGAAGCAAAAGTGATGGTTGATGACACTCTGAAAGTTATGTTCTAGGGTTTGCAGAATGACCCAGATTCACATCCATCATTTAAGATCTCCAAGAATGGGTGGGAATAGGCTAGGGTAGACCTGGCAAGACGTGAGACTAACCTACATTGAAAAAGTTAGACCTGTCATGGGTTCATTTTTAAGGTCTGGTGTGACCTTTTTGAAAGTCTACTAAAGCTTGAAAATGTTAGGATACAGAATAAAGGGAAACTATAGTTAGTTAGTATAACTGTAGAAGTTAGTTAGATAGTTGCAATAGTGGTGGAGGTTGCAAGCAGAGATGGCCTTGGTGGGAGATGTTGAGAAAGCCACAACGGTGGTGGACGGAGTTGGATGATGACAACAATAATAAAATGAGAAAATAAAAAGTGAAAATATTAACTCTGATGTTCTTGTTTTCTTGTTCTATAAAATAGAAAACAAGAACAATTTTGAGAATAAACAATAATAAAACAACTACTCAAACAAGTTTTTGTTTTTAATTAAAAAAAATGTTTTTAAGAACACAAATAACACATGCCCTTAATTGGGATTTCAAAAAAATTGTGCCTTAATTGTAGATATATATATATATATAGTATAAATAATATAACTGATGACTAAAAGTACACTTACAAGCTCATCCTTGGGGGGTACATAAGGGTCTAGACTCTCAAGTTCATGTTCGGCAGCAGCAAGTTCCTCCCTAGCTTTTCTAATTTTATGTTGCCGAGTTTCTTCCTCCCTCCTCAACCCTTCCATCTCATTGTACTTTCCTTGTAAGTCCACGTCCTAAAAATTGATAACAAGGAATTAAAATCACAAAATACTCTAACTTCATGCCAATAGGTTACAAGATGAACCCACAAGCACATTAACATGAATAATAATTAGTAGGGGCCATATCTAGTGAGAATGAGATTTTTAAGTGAGAATGAGAGAAACACTTATCAACCGTTCGATAAAAATAGATGGTTCAGGTTAAAAGTCACATTTTGAATATTGTGCCTCTCCCTAGTATATCCATTCTCATTTCCCATTCACCCTTTCATCTTCTTCAACCCACCCTCATCCACTATGGCTCCTTTAATCTATTTTTACACCTTCAGATTGAAAACAAATGTCATTTCAGAAAGAAAAATTCATTGCTCCGTTAATTGTCAATAACTTTCAATGTCTCAAGATTATCTTTTTGCATCTGAACAATAAAAACGTATGAAAAATACCCCCATTTACGTTTCTGAATGGTTTCAATGGACGAATATACCATAAACAGTATTTCTATTTTTTTATTATATGGCAGATATATATTGGGTCATAGAGAGTAGGTCCAGTTCTTCACGATTCTGAATTTTCAATATTCACTTGTTAACACAAGCCAACTATAGTTCTCTTTGCTTTTGAAAAAAAAAAAACCATAATCAGTAGCCTGTTATTCAGATTGGCTTTTTTCTGAATTGGTATTTGTTTTCAATTTGAATGTGATGCAGCAATAGTGGATGATGGTGGGTTGAAGAGGATGAAAGAGTGAATGGGAAATGAGAATTGATATACTAGGGAGAGACACATGTGTTATTCAAAATGTGACTTTTAATCTGAACCATTTTGATCTAACAGTTGATAAGTGTTCTTCTCATTCACATATAAAAAACTCATTTTCACTAGATATGACCTCATTATTAGTAATTGGCAAATACTAACAAGTGCCTTTAAAGAAACTAAATTTGGAAATATAAAATTGAGATTGATGCATTCAAAGCTTTGAAATTTTGATTCGTGAGCACAACCCTTAATAATTTACTTTAATGGCCTTGGTGCCAAAAAAACACTTGTGTCAAGAAAATGCATGGTTGATAATGAAGACACATAGGTTTCAGATCTCGATAAAAGCAAAATTATACAAAGAAAGTATGCCGAGTAAATGGAAGAGAAAAATTACCAATTGGTTCTCTTTCTCAATAAGTTCCATTCTCTTTTTGGCATTCTCATTTATTCGGCTGTTGACCTTTTTGCATTTTGCATCTAATGCAGCTTTCTCATCTTTTTGTTTTCTGTTAAAGCATGAGAAATTATAACTTAATAATTTTACTATACCATATTCGAACGGGGGTGTTTGCCAAAGAAATGTTTGAGACAGCAACAAAAATACAGTTGAGGACAACAAGGCTGCCCACTCCACCAGGTGAATTATAGTCATGGATCTTTTAGGAGATCACCATCCTCAGCTAAATATCATAACAATAATACCATGACCATAAGTTAATTTGATAATTCAACTGTCCAGCATTAAAATCCTTTTAAAATGAGAAATAATATCACCAAACTACTATTGTTTTGGTAAAATCTTACTAGAACACTAAAACTGATTTTTCAAACTTTACAAATCAAACACACATATCTAAAGGCATTGGCAATATAAAAGCAACTAGTGAAACATAAAACAAACACTTTTTAAGTAGCATTGACAGAAATCACATTAATCAACCAACCCATTTTGCAGCAATAAAATATCGCCAGTGTAGTATCGTTGACATCCCTATTATTCCCATCTACGTAGTCCACAATTCAGATGTTGAGAGTCTCACGTCAATTAGAAACAGGGCCTAGATAGTGGGTATAAGGCTTGATCAGTCTTTCATCCTACAAACAAGTTGGTTTTCTGGAGCTGAGCTAATGCCTATCTTGGATCAATTAAAGGGCCATCCGTATTATCCATGCATAAAGCTCAGTAGTGTTGGGCATTAAGTTGTCTTGAGAAAAATTATAGTCTTATGTTGGCTAGAGATAAGGTCTAAATAGAGTTTTAAAGCTAAGGCAATACTTGCCTCGCAAGCCGGTTTAGTAGCAATGAGTTGGGCACAAAGCCTAACAAAGTCAAGTGAGCTTTCACCCATTGAGCAAGCTTTTATGGGGCTGAATTAGGCCCTACGCCCAATTTATAAGATGGTATCGGAGAGAATTCAGTTCTTAGAATACAAAATACTGAACTCTTCTTTATTTTCTTACATTTCTCTGTGTTTCTATCAGATAAAACATCAAAAGAAAGAAAAGTAAAGAAAAGAAATGAAAGAAGATCTGAGAAAGTAAACAAAGTGAGATGAAAAGAAAAGAGTGTAAGATGAATTGCCCATGTAGTATTAGGACATGTAATGTAATTCATCTTTAAATTTGTGGCATATGTTTGTGCATATTTAACTGCTCATGAAATATAACTGAAAGTGCATCTCTAGTGCCTACAATTTTTTGTGGGTTAGTTAATGAGAGTGAGAAGGGAAGATTTTTCATACAAGGTATGACCAGTATTGTTAAATGGCAGTCATCGGGGATGACGGTGGCAAAAATTTGACAAGCTACCATACAGTGGCAGTGGTGCTGCAGGCTATAAATTCCTATCAGATTATGAATTCATTTTATTTAAATCCTGCATTTTAGGGCTTGTGTTAAGCCTCTTCCTGGATACAGAGTAAGGCATCTTTTCTTTCTTTGACTTTGCTTAATTATAAAACAGCTAAAACTTCTACAGTTATTATTAATCAAACAACCTATTATGCATTTGATCAAAAGATAAGACCCCTCCCCCAACTTCCACCCCTGGTAAAAAATTTAAGCAACCTTCTCATCTAGCAATTCAAATTCTAAGAGCATCAAAATTTAAATAATTACTAAATGTAACAAAGTAAGAAAGGGCAGCATACTTAATAGGTTCTTTAAGTTCATTTAATAATTTTGCAGTTTCCTCAAATGCCTTTGCTGCAGTCTTCTCACGCTCCTTAGCTTCACGGTATTCTGCCTGCTTCATATCATACTTCAGCCATGGCAATTTCTTTTTCATTGAATCAGCCTACAAAACAGTTATAGGCTTATTTTTATTTTTTTCATTTCAAAAATCTACATGAAGACAGAGAACTTTCAATGCAGGAGGATCATAAAACCTCCTATATCAGAAAAATAAAGGATGAACTAAGCACATCAGAAAAAGAATAGACACCACAACAAAGGTGTCTACATTGCTTGGCATATACAAAACACTCAGACAAAGCCTGTGATCAACAAAACCCAATAGTTAACCTTGGCAAGAAGTTCATCTCTTTGACGAACACGTTCAACATCCTTCTCTAATTCAGCATTATGTTCCTTCAGCTGATTTAAAGTTCCTTCATTTTTCTCAAGAGACTGAAACAGAATTAGTAAATTGATCCTCAAGTTTACAACCAGCTAAGATATACGAGATTGTTATCATTTTTAAGTAAAGGGTATACTTACCAGCTCAACATGCTTCAATGCACGACTTTTATCAATTAGTGCATGATGTTGCTCTGGAAGCTGTGGATCGCCAACAGCCTTTTCGGTCTCTTCCAAAAGTTGCACCGGAGTTAACTTTGCAAACTCACAGACCCTGTCTTGCGGTAAAAACTACCCAAATGCCAAGGATCCCAAAGAAGTAGTTCAGTAGGATAGAGAGAAAACCAAAGTATTAACCCATAGTAGATTTGAACATACCTATAGCAATATTCCTCAAAAGTAATAAATAAAACAACTAAATCACACTGCGCTATGAAGCCCAAAACATGATACGACACTGATATGAGGATGTGGGAAATTCATAAAAATTAAAGATACTATACAGTCTAAATACATTAACACAAAACTATAGAAATATACAGATTTTATAAATGCATAATGTTTGTATAGGAACTTAGATATTTTAAATCTGACAAGGATCCAAGGCACAGCACTAAAGTTTATACGAGGAGACCAAAAGGAAGTGGGGCCAACAAGGGAAGAGCATTAAAGTTTATACAAGGAGACCAAAAGGAAGTGGAGTCAACAAGGGAAGGATAGCACCTGATTATCTCATGTGTTGCTATACCCCAAATCAAAAGGGAGAGGGAATATCCTAACTAATCGACACGCTAGCAGTAGACAGGGAGAAGGAGGTGGGCTTGGGGAGTGTGAATTGACAGTGGAGAAGGAGGAGGAGGAGAAAAAAATTTAGAGGCTGTTTAGGGTTTGAGCCAACTTCTAGACACCATTTAGAACTCTGACAGAAGAGAAACTGAATGAAGTTGGATTGATGAAAATGAATGTTCAACCTCATACTACTGAACCAAGCTAGAGCCATTTATAGAGTTCTGTTAATCAGCAAACTAATGTAACTGAATAACTGTAACTAACTGAAGGTGGTTCAGTGATTATAGAAGCAGAAAGTTCTACAATACAACACAAAAAATAAGTAAAAGAATAGTACAGAGTTAAACTAAGCAAAATCTAAAACTATAACAGTATACTCTAATAGACTAATACCATGAAGTATACTGATTGCAGGTCAAAAACTTACTTGAGTCAAATTATTTACTTGGATGTTAAACCTCTGAATGGTTTCAGCGACATCCTTTTTGGGCACAACAATTTCTGAAATGAACACATTGACATATCAAAATGACCATACTGTTTGAAATTTGTGAGTAATAATATTTTACTTCATTTGCAGTTCGCACATTCAACTTTTTTTTCTTGTGCAAATACATAGAAATATTCGGCATATAAATTTGACATATAAGGGAAAAATCAAATATCTAAGGTCTTGCAAGGAAATTTTTTGATGAATATATTATCAGGTTTAAGGGAAAGAGAAAACCGCTAAAGATGTGCATGCTCCACTCAACCCTAACTATATTCACCAAGTGATAGAAAAAATTTGCTAACTGTTCCAGAAATTTGATATCCTAGTTTTTAACAAAACATTCATAAATCATATATGATATAAAAAACAAGAACTGCTTCATGGTAGAAAGACACTCAATACTCATGATAAAAACCCAAAGAGATTGTTCCAAAGAAGGATGTCTGTCTACATTGCAATGCAGACATATCTACCATCCATTTCTAGAACTATAATACATACACAAAAATAAGTGAAGCCAACCTAATATAGTGCAATATGAACACCGTTATGCACTTTTATTGAATACCGTTAATTTTAAAATCGTTTGATATATTATTGAGTTGCATCAAAATTAGCGTCTTATGCACTTTTATTGAACACCGCTAATTTTCATGAGTCTCAATAACATATCAAATGATTTTAGATTTCTGTAAAACTTTACATGCATGATCTAAATGATATAAACTTTAAATCCAATGAAAAAATATTGAAAAAATTAAATTAAATTAAATTAAAGAGAAATAGGGAGGATTGAGAGAGATTGACGGAGATTTAGATTGAGACGATACAAACTCTACTTAAAGGGAGTCAATATGCCTTCAGGTAGCATAGTTTTTTTATTTCATCACAGAAACCACATTTGGTATTTTGATACCATAACCAGCCAACTAAACCTTTTAAACATTTCTATTACAGTTAACACCAATCAACAGACATAACAATTGCTATCAAAATAATAGTAGCATTTAATAAAATTGTGTATCTAGTGTGTTAAAAACCCCACCATTTAAGAACCATTCCGACTTATTGCTAATATTTATTTTACGCATAATCGTAATATGCTCCTCTTTATGGTCCCCTCTTAAGGTAACCTTAATGTGCCCAGACTCTTCCCCCCGCTTCACAAAGTTCCCAATACTCGTGGCTCGCCCAAGCAACTGCAGAAAATGAAGTAGTCATATTATATGGTTCAAAAATAAACAAAGCCTGTTCAAGTGTGAGAGAACACAAACCAACCTGAGGCTCTCCACAGAGGCCAAGAGCAATAGCACATACAAGAGAACTCTTTCCAGAACCATTGGGCCCAATTACGAGGTTCAACCGAGGCCCAGGTTTACATTTTAAGTAATCAAATGTCATGAAATTATAAAGCTCAATCTCTAGAATGTTTCCAGGCATATAATCATCATCCCCCCTGAAACAAAGTTTTAATCATCAACTCCATAATCCTTTCGTCATTTTCAAACAATCAAAATAATGTGGGGTTAGAGAGTATTTCTCATTTCGAACATTGAGCATAAATTTTAATTTTTATTTAGTTAATCACCATAGGTAGAGCATGAAGCCCAGAAAAGTAAAGCAGAAAACTCTGATGATGGAACTGAAAACTTTCACTTCTAAATTAAGAAAAATATAAACCATTTATAAAAATGAATAAAGAATGATTTTAAGGATGCCTGATAAATTCATGTTTCTCCTCCAAACACCTTCATCCAAACATACCATAAGGCTTTGTTTGGGAGTTAGGATGGGAAGGGAGGTGAGTTTTTCATATTAAAACTTTTTAAGCTAACAGTGCATAGCAATTAAACTCTCAGACTCCTCATATAGGAGATTTTTAGTTTTAAGGAGAAAAGTAAACCCACCATGCAATGTGGGACATACAATCCTTCCACTTCCCTTTCTTCATGTCTTTTTCCAAAAACCCTTCATTCTCTTTCCCTCCTAACTCCCAAACAAAGCCTAAGTGGTGACTCAATTCCCACTTCCCATAGGTTCATTCTTTTATAACTCCACAATACCAACAACAACAACATCAAAAAAATAACCAAATTCATGTTTCCAACTAAAACGATTCCATTTATTAACTTAACATACAATAAGTTATGAACAAAACTTACAAGCAACAACATAACTCAAACACCGAAATTGCAACGAGCAAAAAAAATGGATGAGTTAGAATGGTGACGAACCTGCTAATTTTGGGACGCTTAGGTGGGCGAGGTTCCGCCATTGCAAGTAACGGGGATCAATGGTGAGTGCGCTTTGAAGTTTGAGAAGTGAGAGATCAAAGTGTTGTATCCGTAAACCCTAGGATTTAGGAATGGAGATACATGACCGAATGATTGATTGATTAGGATTTAGGGTTTGAGAGTGAAAAGAGTTGAAAGAGAAAGAGAACGTAGATTGATTACCTGAGAAAGTGTGAGAGAGCATTTGGCGCCAAACTACGACTCCGATTTTTAGTTCATCGTGTGTGTAGTTAACTCGGGTTTAAATACCATCTCGGTCCGAACCGGGTCATTCTAAAACAATGCAGTGTTTGAAAATGCGACCTCACTAAAAGTGGTGGGTATAGAATTGGTCATGACTCGTCAAACTCGGTAAAAACCAGCTACTAGACATATTTATCAAACCGGACCAGTTTGATTAGAAATATATTTTTCATTAAAAGGAATGAAACATGCATCCTCGATTGATCTATGACTCGTGATTAAAATGTCTCTAAAATATATAAATATTATTGTGTAACTCGTGCTAAGCACAGGATAAATTATTCGATAATCATAAATAAATAAAATATTGTATATTACAAAATAAACAAAACATACAATATCATGTATAATAAAAACCAAAAATATGCTAAAATTATAATTTAAAATGAATGTCATAAATAAAGTTATGTTGTTTAATATAGTTAATTACACATTACGAAAAACTTCACAATAAACTACATTAACAGTTTCGTCACATATTTGATTAACATCATTTAGAATAAGTAACTTGAGACATTTTTCTAGATGTGACTCTAGATACAACTACATATAATTGTTCATATGTGAAAACTGGTTTAGGAAAATATATGCCAACATGAGAAAGTGATAGACCATGACTCTTATTAATTGTCATTGTGAAACAAAGAGTCAACGGAAATTGTCTTCTCATAAATTTAAATGGTAACTCGGATCACTCGAAACCATATTCATTTTTAGAATTAGGATTTTATCTCCCGCAGTTTTTTCTGTAATGACAGTTGCCCCTAATAAATTCTTGCCTATGTGAGTTATTGTAATTTTTGTTCTGTTACACAATCTAGCAACTTGATCAATATTCCTCGTTAACATTGCAGGACAACCTATTTTAAATTTTGGAATACCTGAGCACTTAATATCGTTGAGGAATTCAATAGTGAACTATTGACTTTTACAAACTGAATATGAACTCAAATATTCCTTTTCTTCATATGGAATCAATGACAAAAGAGTATTATTTATGTGCTCAACAACATCCAGAGTTGGAGCAAGGATCCCTCATTCTTGAAAAAATGCAATATCATGCATGTTGTTTAAAATTTCAAGATAAGTGAAATCTATAAGGGAACATAAGGGATCAATCGTGTCATGTATAAGTAAATCATATGAAATTTTGACACGTATATCACCATTCTTGTCGGCTCGAAAGTCTTGGTGGGTATTGAATTGGTCATGACTTAGTCAAAATCGGTAAAAATTAGCCACTAGACATATTTATCAAACTAGACCAGTTTGATTAGAAATATATTTTTTGTTAAAAGGAATGAAACATGCAACCTGAAGGAAGGGAGCAAGGAAAATAACCACCGAGTGATTTATGACTCGTGATTAAAATGTCTAACATATATAAATATATATGGAATGTTTTTTGTAAGGTGTTTAACAAAGGAAGACTTTAGAGTTCCCTATGAAACTAAGGATTGAGCTCGCAACTTATCCATACACATGCATGTATTTCTGACTCAATAATGTTGCAACGGATATATATAGTATTTGTGTCCAAGTTTCCTTAAAGACTCAAGGAATAGCATTTTTGAAGAAGAACATCATGGACAAAAATGCAAATAAGAAGATTGTTTCAAGGAAAGCATTTGACAACTAGCAAGACTATTCAACGATTATATTCAAATTAAACAGAATATTCTAAGTGTCTCTTCATCTATAAAATGAAGATTATCAGAAGATGAAGGTAAGAGTTCAATTGACAATCTATCTACACTTGTTCATCTAAAAACAAGTTGTGGAAACTCTTTTCTCAAGCAAAACTTCTGATGTAGCTAAATATCACTAGAAGGGGGCTTGAATAGGGATTTTGCTGTTTAAAAATAATTTTCACGTGTTTTAAAACTATCCTCTCAGAGAGGAATGCAGACCCAAGGATGGTTATTCAAACCTTTAAATTAGAGTTGAGCAAAAGAAAGAGAAAATGTAAAGAATGACACACAACTTTTATATTGGTTCACTCAATGAAGGCTACGTCCAGTCCTCACACACTTGTGAGATTTCACTAATGTTCAAACTGAGCAACTTCTCACAGAGGACGATTACACTTTGTGTATTCTTTAGCCGCAACAAGCTTACAATCAACTTTCAATTTCTAATTGTTCACAAGAAGGACATAGTTCTGAAATGCTTACCTTTTCAATTTCTGATTTTGCCATGAGACAGAGGTTGGCCTCTTTTTCCTTTTCTTGCTCATAGAATGACTCGTCACTGTCATCCCAAGTAATCATCGTGCATTTGTTTTTGTAAGGAAATCTTCTTGAGTTCCTTTTGCTGAGAGGACACTCAATTTTGTAGTTTCCCATCTTGTTGCAACCAAAACAAGTTATCTAACTTTTATCAGTTTTTTCATTTTGGGGAGATCTTCTATCTTGTCCTCTTCGATTTATCATCCTCTGAATTCTTCTGGAAATTAGAGCGAGTTCATCCTTATCCTCAAATAGAGGATACTCTGAGTTTTCCTTTTTGACGACATCTTCAGTCTTCTTGGAGGATGAACTTTCTATTTGGCTGGATTTTAGAGCAATCATTCTTCCCTTTTTGTTTGGTTTGTCTGCCAGCAACAAAGGTTCATGAGCTCTTAGAGTTCCAACTAGATCTTCTAATTTCATGTTTGTCAAGTCTCTTGCTTCCGTGATGGCAGTCACCATTGGTCTCCATTCTTTTGGTAAACTCCTTAGGATTTTTCTTATCCTCTCTTGAACAGAGTATACCTTTCCAAGAGATCTTAAGTTGTTTAGTATGATTGTTAACATTGAGAACATTCCACCAATCGTTTCCTCCTCTTTCATTTCGAATAGTTCAAAATCTCTTACTCCCATGTCAATTCTTGCTTATTTTACGTGATTGGATCCTTCGTGATGGATCCTTAGAGTGTCCTAGAGCTCCTTAGCATTTTTGCACTCTTCAACTCTATCATACTCTTCCCTGCTCAAAGCACACGTTAGAAATAAATGAGCTTTAGAGTTTAGGAGTACCTTTGCATTTTCATCTGCCGTCCATTGTGCTTGAGGTTTCTCATCGGAGGTTGCGTCTGTGTTGTTGGTTTTGATGACGTGATCCCCATTTTCTACCACATACCATATGTTGTTATCTTGTGATATGAGAAATAGTCTCATCTTACCTTTCCAATGGTAGTAATTTGTGCCATCAAAATAGGGAGGTCGGCTGAACGATCCTCCTTCAGGAATATACTTAGCTTTTGACATTTTTCATTTTGGATCTTTTTCTCTTACACTATTAGATGTAATTTTCTAGAGAACAAGGCTCTGATACCAATTGATGTAGCTAAATATCACTAGAAAGGGGGTTAAATAGGGATTTTACTGTTTAAAATTTATTTTCACATGTTTAAAACTATCCCCTTAGAGAGGATTGCAGACCCAAGGATGGTTAGTCAAACCTTTAAATTAGAGCTGAGCAAAAGAAAGAGAAAATGTAAAGAATGACACACACAACTTTTATACAAGTTCACCCAATGAAGGCTACGTCCAGTCCTTACACACTTGTGAGATTTCACTAATGTTCAAACTAATCAACCTCTCACAAAGGATGATTACACTTTGTGTATTCTTTAGCCTCACCAAGCTTACAATCAAGTTTCAAACATTTCCAAGTGTAACTTACGTGAAAATTACAAATTGATATGTGTATGATTGTTTCTCTTCTCTTAAACACTTTCTAAAAAGATATTTCAAAGATCTAGTGAAAGATTATAGAAAGTATCAGGAGAGGATGTATATTGCTCTTGATAGCTTTAAGATTCTTGATCTTTTAATGCAATTTTGTTGTGTGTTTTGTGATGAAGAGCTTGCTGCCTTTTATAGAAGTCTTATGATGTTCCTTCCATGTGCCAAGCTCTTTATGACCGTTGGAAAGTCAATTCAAAAAGCCCAAGGTCTTTCATTATAATTACAGAAATGTCATCCAGTTGTCCTTGGACTGACTCAGATCATCCTCGAGCAGGAGGATCAACTTCTTGGAACTTGATCTTGAGTTATCCTTTTCTTTTCTCATTCTTCAAGACATGTAAGGCTATATTTTTGACTTTGTGAGCTACAATCTTTCTAAAAGTTGAAGGGCTAGGTCGTTTTCAACTTTTGAGAGTAATGTTGACAATAGAGAATCATCCTCTTACATAGGATTGCCATCCTCTTACACGTGATTCAAAATTCCTTTCTTCAAGACATGTGAAGGCTTCTATTTTTGACTTGTTTGTAGTTGCCTTTATGTAGATTGACTATATACTATTTTCATTCATACAAGAATGATATATAGGTCTATTTTTAGCCATTGCACATGATAGGATGGATTGCTTTCAACATTTGGGAATAATGTGGACTTTATAGAACCATCCTCCAATATAGTACCGCCATCCTCTTACCTAGTACTGGTCATCCTCGTACCTATTCTTTTGGCCTTCTGACTTCTTTATTTCAAATGCTTTATTTATCCATTCTTTAATATTATTGTGTCTTTCTTTAATGAATAAAAAACATTTGTTTTTGTGAGGATGAGTATTATGCAGATTTGAAGCTTCGTCCTCTTCGTGAGACTATCTTAAAAAAATTCAATCCTCCAGATTTGAATAAGTTTTTTCTCCTTTTTGCCTTAATGATTAATAACCTATTTTCTTATATGAATTCACTCAAAAGCATAGATTAGTCATTAAACACAATCATAATCTTTTAAACAATTTTGTTATCATTAATACCATTAGAGAGATTTTGTCTCAACAACTTCAAACTCACTTCACTATATTTATGGATCATTCTTTATGAGTTCTTGCTTCTAATAAATCTCAAACAAAAATGATTGTAAAAATCTCAAATCTTTCTGAGTCAGAAACACGTGCATATGTATGGATAAGTTGCGGGCTCATTTTATAGTTTGAAAGATGATTGTAAAAATCATTTTTGCATTGAAAGGTGGTCATAAAAAAAATTTGGATTAAAAGTTGGATGTGAAAATTCCTTTATGGATTGAAAGATGAAAGTTGTAATTGTTCAAGTGTGATAAAAAAGAAATTGCAAATGTAGGGTGTTGCGAGATCAAGAAGAAATTGCAAATTGCAAAAGGGGGTCACAATTAAAACTTCTCATCTCTTGGGATATTTATTACTACTTAACCTTGAACCTTGAATTTGCAAAAACGTTTTGGGGTGACCATGGTCTCTACCTGCCCCAATCAGGATTCGCTTGTCAAGGTTGTTCGACTCGCGAGTTTACATAGGCTCGTGAAAGATCGATAGACTCAACTAAAAGAGTATATGAATAATAAAAAAATGGCATTAAAAAACTTTGTAAATGATACATATACACAATAAAACACCAACTACCATTAAAATAATTCAACATTTCAATTGAAACTCTATAATAAAGTTGTTCCCAAACAAATTTATAATAAAGTTGTTCCCCAAAAAAAGATGCAACAAAGAACAACTAACACATCAGAAACAACATCAAAAATAAGAAAATAAATGAAACACAAAAGTCGAACACAAGCTAGTTGTGAACGAGAGAGATGTGTTGAATATAAAATGCAAGAGACACACAAGCAGAGCGCAAAGTGTGAGAAGCGGAATCAAGAAGAACTAAAAATGTGAGCGAGGAGCAAATACACATAACACATAATAATCGAATGGAAGAGAAAGTGAGAAATCACTAAATTTGATCACGTTCTTTTAGATTTAAGAAAAACGAAGACACTAGACAAGGAAATAAGGATTCACGATCCATATAATTCAAGGAAACGATGAAATCCATTATTATTTTTTTGTTTGCCTTTTTTTTCAAAATTTATAGCAAACTCGTGAACTTGTCATGGACTCGCAATTATATCATATTCTATCTAAATCTACACGACTTTCATGAGTCTACCAAAAAAAACAATTTTATGAGTGAGTCAATATGTTGGACTCGTAAACTTGGACAAGTATACGACTTGACTTGCGAGTCTGACAACCATGTCTCCCTTGCATATGGGTAACAATGATTTTATATTCTCGTAGTTTTGTAACACGAGTTCCTCTCGAAAGAGCCTGATAAATCCTGAATAATTTTCATTTTAGACCTATCTTTATTTCATGGTTATTATATGTGTGGGGTTTACTTTTAGGTTTATTGGTTTGATATTGATGATCGTTTGTGACTTGGTTCTTGATACCTGATAAGTGATACATAAAGAGTTAACGAAGAAGAAGATCGTGTATAGTTTGAAGAAAACATGACACATTGAGTTCATGGCATGGAGTTTGTGTATGTGTAAAGAGAACATGACATATCAAGTTGATGGATAATATTTTTCAATAATACTCTCATTCTCACAAAGTCACATACTGTGACATATAATTTGTATTTCATTTTAAATAAAATGAAGTTAAAAAAACAAAAACAAAAAAAAGCTTTTTTATTATATTTTATCAAATAATGAAGATTTTTACTTTTCTTAATTTTGTATTCAATACCTAAATTTCCATGACCAACACATAATAAACATTGATAAATCCCCTTTAAAATAATTTCCTATCAAATATATTAAATTTTTACATTTTTCAAAAATTAAAAATACTAAAGCATCCCATTTGCTTTTATTTCAATATTATTTATATTATAATTAAAATGATAACGTGTATACTTTAAAAAAAATAACCGCGCATTATAAACGATGGACCCATTGCAATTTGCAGGTTTGTTACATATTTTACATATAAAAAATCTTAGAGAAAGCCTATAAATATTATTTGTCTTGAGCTTAAATTCCAAACTTTTATGTATGTAAGTTTTTTAATAATTTATTATCGATATAAAAATCTTAGACAAGCGTTGCAACCTTTTTAGTGGAAATATCTAATTTTAGTAGCATAAAGTGGAATTATGCCATTCATATCCACACATATAGGTGACTCACCTTACCCTTTATCTTGTCCAATAAGATGTGGTATTAAAATATTTTTAAAATATTTTCCTGCTCAAATGATAAAACACTACGGACATGTTTGATACGTTGGGTGCATTTTCATACTTGTATTATATATATATTTTTATTTAATTTATTGATTTTATTATAGTTTTAATTCTTCTATTATTATTAATTTATAAAATAATTTTTTTTTAAAAGTCAATAATTTTAGTTATTCTTTTAAATTTTTAAACTAAAAATGACAATTTAAAATATTTTTAGTATCATGATATACAATTTTATGATATAGAATCATCTAAATATATTAATTATTCATATATTATTAATTAAATTAAAAATATGAAAAATATTTGAAGTTGAAAGCCAAGTTTTTACGACGATTTACTTTCATTTCATGATTGTTAATTATTTTACACCGTCATATCATATATCATGTCATCATTTTTAAGTTAAAAATTCATAAAGATGAGTAAAAAATGTCGACTTTTAAAATAGATTAATCAAGTCTATAAATTAATAAAAATAAATGAACTAAAACTATAATTAAGTTTAATTTATATGAGTTTTGTTGCTATATTATTTAAAAAAAATATTTATATATTTATTTAATTTATATACACAATAAATAAATTTATATTATAAGTTAATCGTAAACGTCAAAATATTATAAGTATTTTAAAATCATAATATAATATATATATATATATATATATATAATTAATTATGCTTTATTTAATGTATAAATTTTTTTACATCAGTCGATATAAAACTTAATTTAATTAAAAATATTAATATTATTAAATTAAATATTTCATGTGATGACCCAAAATCTTTATTTTGTGTGCATGAATTTACGAGTGGTTAAAAAGAGAAGACATTTTTTTTTTTGTGTATAAAAATCAAACTATTTTTTTTCCAAAGTATAAGCAATAGCCAAATATTCTTTTTATTTTATGGCCAGAACAAGCTGTTAGTTAGAATAACATGAATCTCATCCATCCAAAAACCACACCTCAACACTCTCTACCATGTCTCTAACATCACTTCCAACTTTTCCAACTGTAAACAAAAACCATTCACTTCAACCAAATTTACCTTCTACTCCCTCAAAGTTTGGCATAAATTTGGTTTATAATGATGCATCAGTCATTCTAGCAGCAACAGAAGCAGTTGCATTAGCCTATGCTGCTGTTAATGCAGCTAGACATGCTGTGGAAGAGAGTGAAAATGGGGTGGTTGGAGAAAAAAACATAGGATTTGATGATATGAGGAGGATGAGGAGAACAAAAAGAAGGAAAAATTTGGGGTGTGTGGTTGAAGAAGAGAATATTCAGAACAATTTTTCAAGAGAGAAAGAAGTTGTTGGGTTTTTGAGTTCAATAGAAGAGGCTGAGCTTTGTTTATGTCTCAAGGTATGTGTTTTAAAATAGGCAAATTGTATTTATGATCTTCTTATATTTTGCAGATTGTATTTGGTCTGTAAATCAGGCCTATTAGGTATTAAATTTTTATATATAAATAATATAGTGCATGGAAATAGATATAAAGTTTTCATATTTCTACAGTAAAATGATAGGTTAAAAGAGTTTAAATATGTGGTTAATTAGATGGTTAATGAATATAATAAATGACAAAACTCATTAATCACAATTTTTTTTGACAACACAAATTTAAACAGAATTTACCATGATATTTTAAGCTTCCAACAATTAGAGGTAGATTTAAGCATCCAGAAATCGTTATGAATCATGTTTAAATTTGTACTTAATCAATCACATTCAATGAATGATTAATGAGTATCACTGACACCTATTATATCCATTAACCATTACTGAATATAATTAATGCGTTAACCAACTATTTTATTTCATATCGATTTGGTGAACCAAAATTTCATTTCTGTTTGAAATAATATTCATAATATTATGTCTCATGATATATACAGTAAGAGTTGTCACATATAAGTGATTCCTTGGATGTAAAACACACAACACAACATTCATTGCAAAGTTATTATATAGTTATTTTTACACCATAATTTGCTTTATATTTCCTTAATTGTTTTTGTTCTTTTGATACAATTATCTACTAAACAATTATATCTGTTAATAGATCAGTTCATTTTGTATAATATATTACACATTTCTGGAGTGAAAAACATAATATAAGCATTTAGTACAAATGCAAATTTTCTTTTGCTGGCCATGAATTGACTTCAGTGTACATTGAATAAAAACAGGAAGGGGCAAGGATTGAAGTTTCTAAGCACAGAATGACAGAACATGAAGGGAATTCTTCTATTTCAAGAAGGCTTGCTCATGGTAATACAAGTCTAGATAAAGTGTTGAGTAATACAAGAGAATCAAAAGAAAGATTAACTCGTGAGTATCGCGGTTTAGTTGCGTCGATTGCAGCTCGTTATCAAGGCAAAGGATTAACCTTTCAAGACCTCGTTCAGGTGCATATTTACCTCTGTAGCACCAGCACTTATGATCAAATGCATATCTTTGTGTCTGACACTGACACATTGATTGCATTGAATTATTCATTTTCTAAAATTATTACAAATGTGACGTGTTTGTGTTCCGTGTCAAAATCTATGCTTCATAGATATTTACATATTTTTGGATTTTGCTCTTTTGTGAAAATTTCTCCTTAGACATTTTAGTTTATTTTACCAGGAAGGAACCATTGGACTTCTTCATGGAGCTGAGAAATTTGATCCAAATAGAGGATGTAAGCTGTCTACATATGTTTACTGGTGGATTAAACAAGCTATTCTTAAAGCTTTGGCTAGGAAGTCCAGATTAGTCAGATTACCGGTGAGGAATGTTAGGAGAACTTATGACATATCCATAAGCTATTTTCAAAATATTTTTATAAACTCTCCAAGACAACTTATGAAAATAGTTTTATAGTTTATACGAAACAATTTAACTTTATTTTATCTTTTGTTATAGATAGTTTATATAAAAGTACTTATATGATAAACACTTATGCTAGAAGTGTTTTAAGTAAGCCATTTATCCAAACAAGTCCTTAGTTAGCTTCCATTAAGTTTTTTAATTGATATATTTTCACAATGTACTGCTAATTTTTTACTTTTGGAGGTTACTAGTGATTCTAGTTTTGAAATAGACCAAAACATATGTAAACAACTTTGCATATTAAAAGGGGAAAATTCAATGGTGGTCTACCGTAGACCAGTACTTCAAAGTCACTCGAAACTCTTCAAAGTCACTCGAAACTCTAATGATGATTGTCGAAACTCTAATGATGATTTCTGACACGTCTCAGATGTAAAAGTTAATTGTTCTCTTTGTCTTTACGGCTGAGACGGCAACATGATTGTTATCGGTTTAACAAGTTGAGTGTTTAGGGACACATTTGCTTTCCTATATTTTTATCTAACAGACAATGATCGATCGAGTCATTGTCATAGTTGTAAAGAACAAGAGGACAATTAACTTTACTTTCGAGCAGTGCCTGTGATCGTTATTAAAGTTTTGAGTGGCTTCTAAGTACTGGACTACTGTGGACCACATGTGACGATGGTCCACCGTACCGCCTTACACTTTTACTATTATTGAAAGTGTTTTTTTTTTTTTTGTTTTTTTATCTTACTATGAAATACTTGTATGATAGTTTACGAAGATTTTAAAAGTAGGCTGTTTATTATGAATGCTTGGTTAGTGTGTGATTTATAGGGAGAGAAGTATGGAATGGTTGGAAAAATTGCAGAGGCAAAGAATGTGTTGAGCAAAAGACTGAGGAGAAAGCCAACATACAATGAAATGGCTGAGGTGCTTAATGTGAGTGTTTCCATTGTAAAACTTGTTTCTGAAAGGAGCAGACAACCAATTTCATTGGACAAAGCTGTATTTGATCAGGGAAACTTAACACTTAAGGTTTGAATAACTACATTCTTATTTTATATGAATAACTACACATTTGATAAAAAGATCATCTCTATTGGTCCCCCCTTGACTGTGTTAATAGAAGCTCCAAGAAACTTTTGTATGTTATTGGCAAAAACCTAAGTCACATTGAAAAGGAAAGAGTTAAGGCTTTAAAAGAGTTTATAAAGAGACATAATCTTTGCCTTACAAGTTAGTTTTGTAAGAATGAATTATGTTGAATATAAAAAACTATTATGGTACCAGATTCTATCCATTTGAGTCACCTACAAAATCATCCACGCACCAAGATAATAGTGATGTACGTAAGAAGGGATATTTGGAAAAATCCTAGTCTCGTTGAAAAAATTAATGTTTGAAAAGAGTTTATAAAAAAAGACACTCACTTTAGAGACCGATTTTGAAAAGATGAATAAACTCCGATATAAAAATTTAATATATATCCTCTCAATATATACTTCAAGTTTCCAATTTAAATACATTTGAGGAATTAAGCATATCGAAAGCTGCTTGCCTCCTATTTAAGCAAATAGAAAGTTACTAAACAAGTAAAGTTCACATTTGCGACAGTGCATTCAAGGTGGTGCCAGGACAAGGAATAAGTTACTTACAAAGAATTTCTTATAAACTCAGTTGCTTATATCTAAATGAAAATTAATATAACTGATTATTTTCTTTGCTTGAGTTATAGACCATCCACCAGAAGTTTTGAGTTTAATACCAATATTTTAGCAACAAATCTAATAAATATAAGTGTAGTACTAGGTGTATTGATTTTTATTTTGTGAAATTTTACCAACTAGTATGTCTTCCTTGGTATTATATTGAACTCAATCTTTTGATCTATATGCCCGATTTTTTCAAATTATTATAAATATTAACTTCTCAATGTCATGTCCGGTATCAATATAGTGCACTCTGAGTTATTATTCATAAGGTTTACTATGATATATGAATGCAGGAGATTATGCCAGGGCCAGTTGAAATGATTCCAGAGAAGATGGTTGAGAGACAGCTAAAGAAGCAAGGTGTGGTGAAGCTTCTTAACACACTAAACAAAAGGGAAGCAGAGATTGTAAAGTTATACTTTGGACTCAATGGAGAGACTCCTTTGTCTTTTGAGGAAATAGGAAAGCAGTTGAAACTATCAAGGGAGAGAATTAGACAGATTCATGGCATTGCACTGTCAAAATTGCAACAAACTACTCTTGTAGATAGTCTAAAGTTTTATGTTGTATAGAAAAAAATCTTGTTGATTAAGATTTATGAATGAGAAAAAATGAAATAAAGGATGTGTTAAACCATGTGGATAGAGATGTGAAGGTAGAGTTAGACCATTTAACCTAAGAAAACAAAAAGAAATAGCATCTTTACATGTGATTCAGATTCCTTGTTGTAACTGTGCCACATAATTATAGCTCTCACTCGTCTGGTTTAGATTGATAGTTAAGATTGTTTCACACAGTAAAATTGATTGTGTGATCAGGATCGACCGATCTGAAATCAACAAAAGAGATACATTATTTGTACTTGCCTTTACTCAATACTATGATGTCAAAGGATTTTTGTTTTAAAACAAGCTGAGACAGACACATAGGCTACTATCTCTAGCTTGCAAACTTTGTAAGTTATAATCAAAACTTGGAAAAATATTTTTTTCCACCAAAAATAACCCTGCTTTCATAATTTCAATAAAATTTGAACAGTCACTGTTTTTACAAAGTCTCAAAATAGAAAACACATGTCAATAATGTATTTACAACCAGTCAGAATTCAAGAAAACTTAATATATCAAATCCAGTATTTCTATATTTAATACAACTTAAAATAATCTAACTTAACATTGCCATTCAATAGCTGAATTTACTAATTATCATTCAATAGCTTAATTTTACCAAGAAAAATAATATGCTATTCATTATAAATATGTCAAATTATTAGTGGATGATAGCTTCAAACCTCTATGGATACTGTGATTTATTTCACCTACAATTGAGTTATAGAAACAACAGAACTAGCTATATGTTTAAATTAAAACCTTTTGACATATCTGTTACCTTTTCTGAATAATGCTCATATTACATAATTATCATTATTTGGCTGCAAAATTTAAGGCATTGTTTATCTAGAATGTAACTAAAGGTTAAAAAAATATTTATTTAGCACTTATAGATATAATCAACATTCAGCAAGGAAGTTTTTTAGCTTGTAAAGCTTTTGTCTATGAAGAGGAATACAGATATTAAGGACTGAAAAGTAGCTTTTTTGCTTCTAATTTTTGCAGTATGAAACAACATTCTCCTTGTGAATAGCTTGGCTTATTTATATGCTTATGGCTTTCATTCAATTAGCAGTTGCCACTTCTTAAAGATGTGTCCCGGTGTCTGACACCGACGCAACACCAACATATTAATCACATTCAATCAATTTATTTTCTCAAAATATTACCGATGCCAACGTGTCAGTATCGTGTTAGGTGTTCGTAGGATATGTGTATACACCATGGAGGTCTTATCATTGACATGACATCCCTATTAACAAGAAAAGAATCAAAATGAACAATGAATTGCAACATACAACTCTCACCAATATCAGAACAACCCTTAATCTCAAGTTCTCAACCAAAATCAATTATTTGCTTACCATTTGATCCTTTCACTAGATCCTCATGGTTTGAACAGAAGCAGAGAGAAATGGCACTTCCAACCAAAGCAACAACCATCTTCTACAAGTGCAATGTTGAATGAAGTTAGAGATGATTTTATGGTAGCTTTGAGACCTATCAGAATGTGAGCCTATCAGAATGTGAGAGTTGGAATACTTTCTTTGTTTAATAGTAGGAAAACAAGTTGCAATAATATAATTTATTACATTAATCACAAACATGCTGATCATACATGTCTATTCTTGTATGTCATATCATGTTTTAAGTGGACTTCATACAATTATTCACCTACTACCAGAACCCAATTATGTGTATTAAAATTTTATTTGTAGATTCAGATGTTGCCCAATAAAATAAATGCATTAAAAATATATATAGTTATCAAGACTTGTTTTTCACATCTGGTGACACAACTCAACTGCAACCAAGTGACTAGACTCAGATGATTAACAAGCTTCAGTTAAGAATGAATCGTTTGAGAGAATTCGAATTCAAATCTTGACTAGAACAATTCTTGATTAAGTTTTACTTACCTGAACTTCGAATTGTTATTTAGTCTCATTCACCTGAGAACCAAGAACCGAAAAGTTAAAACCAAAAAATCTAATGAGACAATTGCAACTATACCTATTGAGTAGATTTCCGCAAATGTATCGTACAACTTTTGCTCATTGGATATTAAATATAATATTAGAGTGGTGTTTAATAGTTGTAATATTCACAAGGTCAGTATCTATATATATTTTTTTATAAGTTCAGATTATAGACTAGCTTAGTATGAATCCAAACTAAATCACCAAATTCGCCATTAACTTTGTAAGATGTTATTTAATAAGTCATTGATATTACAAGTATTTTATTTCAAATACGTATTTGATTATGTAAAATATTACTCCCATCTATCTTTCTATCAAATATCAAGTACTTAAACCGTTAAGTTAGTAATTATATTTAATCACTTACTATCAATTAGATCCTTATATTTAACTACTTACTATCAATTTAGTTCTAAAATAAAATGACGTTAATCAACGGAATTTGATAGAAGAATAAATTTGAGTATTGTTTGACAGAATCATGAATGTATTTGAAATATTTGTAATTTCGGGCACCTGTTTGACAGCATTTTAGAAAGTTAATGACAAATTTGGAATATAATACATATGTCAAGGCTATTTGAAATGAATTTCAAAACTAATTTTTTTAATATGTAACAAATTAGTCTAAAATAGTTTACACTGTTTTTAAATAGGTTTCCATAATTTTTATTTTATTTTTAAATATAAAATTAAAATCATTTTTTTAATCTATATCAAAGGGCCCATATTATGCCAAGGCCACTTGAAATGATTCTAGAGAAGATGGTTGAGAGGCAGCTAAAGAAGCAAGGTGTGGTGAAGCTTCTTAACACACTTAACAAAAGGGGAGAAGAGATTGTAAGGTTATACTTTGGACTCAATAATAGAGACTCCTTTGTCTTTTGAGAAAATAGAAAAGCAGTTGAAATTATAAAAGGAAAGAATCTATTATCTATTATATATATTTAAAACATACCTCCGAAAACTCCCGAATGCCACCTCACCCTCGAATGTCACATATACAAATATTTCCCACATCAGCCAAAAAGCTGATGTGGACATTTCCTCCTTTCTCCCCTCTCAATCATGCTCTTAATACCTAATCTCCTTTAATTCTACTCTATTTTTCATCTTTCTTCCACAATTTATTTCATACTTCCAAAATCTATTTGATAATATTATTTTATAATAAATATATAAATTATAAAATTATTTTATAGTTAGTTATAATTTATAAATTATTTTACAATTTGATAATACTTTATAATTTATAATTTATAATTTATAATTTATATTATTATCAAATTATTTGATAAGTTATTTTATAATAAATTTATAAATTATTTTATATTATTATTTTATAATATAATTAGTCATGTAGCAACGGTAATAATTTAGATTATTATTCATTAAATTCAATAAAAAAAACCGACTAATCACTCATAAATATCGATATAAATGCTCTTTATTTAC
>JBBPBS010001130.1:10635124-10653243 GCA_037974835.1 Cicer judaicum
ATTAAGTATTGTATAAAATTAAATTATTTTTTAATAGAATTTATTTTTGGTACATATTAATATAACAATAATTCAAATTCACAAACAATTAGTTAAAACATTTAAATACCTAAAATTGATTTAAAGTATATGTAAATCTTTAATAAAATAAATTTCATATTTTTAAATTTTTACATCTCATTTTTGGGTTTGTATTTTATATTTTATTTTATCAAATAAATACAAGTTCCATTATATGTTGAAAAATAAATTAACAATCACAGTACAACGAGTCAAACAATTATCCTATATAATAAATTATCATATAAATTTTATAAAATATTTTAAAAATTAAATTAGATGATTGTGATAAACATGATTTTCCCTCATTTTAATTTTCTTTATCATATTCAATTGTTACAAATCAATAAAATAATATTATAAGATAATTATATTTATAATACATAAAACATTACTTACAAAACTTATAAAATTAACTAATATCCGCGCAGCGCACGGGCCATAATCTAGTTTTGACTTATATTGGAGAAATATGATGGTACATTCAGAGGGTTTTTGGAACATGTTCTACAAGCCTTCACATGATGTGTATGAATCGCTTGTGCAAGCTATGCAATACATCACATCGAATTCAGGTGTTATATTTTGGTAGACAATAATGACAACATTGTGTGTCGGCGCACTATGAGAGTGAACAAACATTAAAAAAAAAACAAAATAAAAAAAAGTTAGTTTTTTTTTTTGTTTATAATACATAAAACATTACTTACAAAACTTATAAAATTAACTAATATCCGCGCAGCGCACGGGCCATAATCTAGTTTTGACTTATATTGGAGAAATATGATGGTACATTCAGAGGGTTTTTGGAACATGTTCTACAAGCCTTCACATGATGTGTATGAATCGCTTGTGCAAGCTATGCAATACATCACATCGAATTCAGGTGTTATTTTTTGGTAGACAATAATGACAACATTGTGTGTCGGCGCACTATGAGAGTGAACAAACATTAAAAAAAAAACAAAATAAAAAAAAGTTAGTTTTTTTTTTGTTTACTTCAACAAAATTAAGACTTTCATTCTTAATAACATTTAAAATACAATTAAAATGATATAAAAAATATTGTAATGAACATATAAAATAAATGTTTTATCTATAAAATAAACACTACCATTAGTTGAACGACAAGACAAAAATAATTACACATTTATTGTTTTAAAATGATATAATAGTAACTTTTTTTATAAACAAATATAATAGATGATCTGGTTAATTATTTGTGTAAATAATTATACTAATTTTTACTAATGTTTAAATGTAGTATATTATCATTATATAATATTTGTATTTTGATTGAATCAATCTATAATATTTAAACTATAAAATATATATATATATATATATATATATATATATATATAATTATAAAAATATTTACTCGTGAAATATGTTTGAAATTCAAATGTGTACTTGAAATATATGATCATGAATGGTGTAGTATGACTTTAAAAAAAATAAAATTTCATCAACTTTTAGACTAAAATTCTGTTTGAGGGACCAAAACTTGAGAGAAACAAAATGAGGGGACTACTCTCATGATTCAGCTAAAATAGAGGGATCAAAACTGCTATTAAACTAATTTTATATTACAAAATTAAATAAAATATAAAATATTTAAACTCTTAAAATATTATCTAAAATTTGTAAATGTAGTAGCAATTGGATGAACTTTTGTTTAAAATTAGTAAATTATAATTAAATTATCTCTATAAATATAATCACAATTCAAGTGGTATTTGATGTTAGTCTGCAATTACAATATTGTGGATTGATAGTGGGTTTAGCTTTGACATATATTAGACAATATAATGGAATATTCAAAGGACTTTGAGGCCACGTTTCTCTAAATACTCACCCGATTAACTACTAAGCAATTTAGCATTTTCTAGATTATTGCTCGGATTATATGGCAAAACGTAATCATAAGTAACATGATGCACGTGAATCAGTTGAACATGTTAAGCAACATGATGCCCTAAATTCATGTGACATTTGATGTTCGTCTATAAGGACAATATTGTGTGCTATTGTATTCAATTTTGACACATAATATAGAGTATTGTGGTTAATTTAGTGGGCTTTGACGACACATTTCACCATAGTATCCACTCGATTTACCACTAAATAACTTAGTATTTTATGAATTGATGCTTGGAGTCTATGAAAAAAATGTAATCACAAGTATTAGGATGATGTACACAAATTGGTTGTGCAAGTTATGCAACACGGTACTCTAAATCTATGTGGCAACATTGTGTGCTAGCCACGTATTCGATTGTGATATATATTGAAGAGTATGGTATTATATTTAGAGGGATTTGAGATCTATTAACTATGCAACAACTTGGTTTTTTTCTTAGTCATTGTTTGGAGTACTACACGACAAAAATAAAACCACAAGCTTTGGTGTGATACATCATACACATGATTCATTTAGTTGAGTGAGTTATGCAATATAGTACTCTAAATTCAGGTGGCGTATGGTGTTAGTCTATAATGACAACATTATGTCTTGACACACTAAAAGAATGATCGTTGTCATTTTATAAGACATAAGTTGAAGGAAATTAAACCTTTTAGATAGTAGTTGCGTGGAGTATATGACAAAAACATAATAAATTTTTACATGATGTACATGAATCACTCAACATAATGTTCAAAGGGGCATATAGTTGTTTTGTAGCTTATAACTTGTAGATTAGATTGTAATTGTCAACAACCACTTTGTTATATCTCTTTTTTAAGAGTTTGGTTATAGTGCATGTTTTCACATCATTCAATCAAATTCACGTAGATATTTATTAATATATTTTAATAATAATAAAACAATTTTGTAATATAAGATAACTAAGTAGTATTATAGTAAAATCTGATTAAATTATTATATAATAAATATATATTATTATCTTTTTATTTAATTTTTTAAAAGTAAAATACCATTATATATATAAAAATATCACACCGTCAGTGTCAAGAAACTAATATATTAAATAATTAATATCAAAATTATTAGCATTATTTTCTCAAAAAATAATTATTTTATATTAAAAAATTAAATATAGGTGAAATTATTTAACCTCCTAAAAACTTTTATAAGTGTTTAAAATATAGTACAAATTTTGTAAATATAGTAGAAATCATAATTATTAAAGAATTTTTATACAAAATGAGTAAATAGATTTATATAAAAGTAATATGCAATATTTATTCGACATATATTGAATAGTATGATAGTACTTTTAGAGGATTTTGATGACACATTTAAACAAATATTCACTCATTTAACTATTGAACAACTTATTATTTCCTTAGTTGTTTCTTTGAGTATATGGGAAAAATGTAATTATAATTAAGCTTTGGCGTAATGCACATGATTGAGTATGTTATTTACCACGGTGCACATGAGTTGATTGAGTATGTTTGGTGTTATTGCGTCACTATCAATTCACTATCATAGAAATGAATCAATTGGTGAGTTCATAATCTAATCATTAACATTTACAAAAACCAAATAAAGTTGTCTCAGATTTATTTTTTTCTTAAGTTTGAATGTATGCAATTTCTTGCACTTCAAATTACTAAGGTTTGATCTTTCATCACATTTAATATAATATAAACAAAATAAAAGTTTATAACATGCAATTATTTTAACCTGTGTCCAATTTTCTCCTATTGACAACAGATGCATCTTCGTGTCAATGATGAGGTGAATTTTTATAATAACTTGTTAGGAGGTTGTTTATGGTTCATTAATGTATAGGTACTAAAGCTTGTCCACTGGAGATGTTTTATTGCAGAAACCTAGGAAGCAAGTCTCAATTTATAGTTTCTTCCCATGTTAATATCGTTATTGTTTGTGGTAAACATTTTCTCCTAAGGCAAGTGAAAGACGGTGTGAAGAACTGATTACACAAGTTGTAGAATCCACAAGGCCTCTTTTAAGGAAAATTGAAGCCATGTAGGTAATAAACATATGTATGAGAATTGCTTTTCCTTCTATTTTATGTTCTCCTGCCTGGGATCTGTTCTAGACTAGAATTCACCTGATAACAGGAAACAAATGCGAGAAAAGCTGAAGTTGAAAGATCTCTCAATTCTCAACTTTAGGTCTCTATAATACTTTTTCATTTTCATTTTAAATTTTTTTCCTAGTATATTATTGTGTCTCTATATATTTTTCAATGGACTTTACCGGAATCCGAGGCTAAAGCTGCCACTGCCGAGGAAAGAGAGTTTATCTCAAACCTTGTCTCAAATTAATGTTGTTGATGCTCAGGTTCTACAATTTCTTGAATGAAGTCATCTCTTATTAGAACCCTGGGGAAAATTGTTTTTCAAATTCCTAAATCAAGCACTTTGTTTTTTTCTTCTTCAGGATATAGAAAAAGAAAAGACTGCTCGATCAGATTTAAAGAGGACCATATGTGTTCATTTTATGCCATCATCAGATCAAACTCTCACAACAAAGCATAATTCTACTTTTGAGAATGGTGTGATGCTTTGCTTCTTTTTACACCATTGCGCAGTAGGGATTAGGGGTGGGAATAGGCCAGGCCAGGCCAGGCTTTGAAAGGCCTGAGCCTGGCCTACGATTTATTTTTTCTGCCTAAGCCTGGTGTTAAATTCTTAGAAATTTTAGCAATGCTGAAAATCAAAGCTTTTAATTTGTGTTTTGTTTGTGCATTGTTTCTTTTATCTGTTGTGGCAACTAAGACATCCAAAGAAGGTAAACAATATACAAATAGTTATCATGTATGTACACATAATTACTTTCTAACTAAATAATTAATTTAACAAATATTGTAATTTAATTTATTTGCAGGTTATGCAAAAGACTCAAAGAAAAATGTTTTGGTAGATAAGCTTGATGGTGGCCAAAAACCCGTAGAGATAGAACCTTTTGATTCAAATAAGCCCGTTGGTTCGGGAAATATAATAAGGGAAGAAAGGTCAAGGGCAGAGGAAGCAAATCAGAAGGCAAACGAAGCAAAGCAGAAGGCAAATGAAGCACAGCAAAAGGAAAACGAAGCAGTGCAGAAGGAAATGGAAGCAACACATAAGGCAATGGAAGTAGAGCGGAAGGAACACACAACAAAGTGGAAGGAAAAATTGGATCGGTTGAAAAAAATAAAATAAAATAAAGCATACACTATAATCATTTTTAAAAAATACTTTTTAAAAATAACAATTCCACCGATGAAAATTATTGGGTTGAGTCGCGGGCTAGTTTCGAGGCACTGCCCAAATTGTGCAAGGCAGACTATCAACCACGACGTCCCCAGGATAAAACAGCCCAGATACTCTGTATCGGAGTTCTACTACATTGTAGAAAACCGTTCTAGAATTACACCCTCTGTATGGCAGTCGAATCACTGACAGTCGTAATATTGCACTAAGGCTACTCGTAATATAGCACTAAGACTACTCGTAAGAAAATAGACGAAGAAGAAGAAGAAAAAGGGGGAGAAGTGAGAAAAGCCTGAGATACAGAGAGCTTTTGGTGTGTTTTTCCAACTGAGGTGAACTCTCTATTTATAGAGGAGTTCAACAACTGGATTTGAGAAAAATGTGGGATCCATAATGCACGAGGTCCATCAGCTGGTCACTAGAAGAGTGCCTCAAAAATAGGAAACGTGATTTGACTATAACTTCTTGACCGTGCAACAAATAACACGTGGGTAAGACTCAACTTTAGGGTTTTGACCGGACAACAAATAACACGTGGTTAAGACTCAACTTTAGGGTTTTGACCGGGCAAAACAGAAGCACAATCAAATTTGGGTTTTGACTTGGCTAATAACAGAAGAATAGTCTGTTTAGGGTTTTGACTGGATCAGAATATTGATGTTGACTTGGTGGAGGGCAGTTTAGTAATTAACGCACCATCTTGTGACAGAACGCTAGCATATAATTAATTAAAATAAATAATTAATTTTCATATGTTTAAAAATTAATACACCACATAGCCAAGCCAAGCCGGGCCGGACGGCGGTGCGCGCGCGTGTGTGGTGGTCCATTGCTTGCGTTCTCCCTCCTTCACAAAATTACGGTGCCCCTTGGGGCCCAACCCAATTGTGATACCTCCACCTTATAAATGCTATTAATGAGTGTATTCCCTCCTATGTGGGTCTTCTCATTTTTTCAATTCACAATATTAAATGCCATAATCAATTCCATTTATCTTCCATCATTTCCATCAGGTCAAGGGCAGAGGAAGCAAAGGAAGCAAAACAGAAGGCAAAGGAAGCAAAGCAGAAGGAAAACGAAGCAAAGCAGAAGGCAAACGAAGCACAACAAAAGGCAAACGAAGCAGTGCAAAAGGCAATGGAAGCAACACATAAGGCAATGGAAGCAGAGCGGAACAAACGCGCAGCAAAGCGGAAGGAAAAACTGGATTAGTTGAAAAAAAATATATAAAATAAAGCATACACTATAATCATTGCATGATTGGGTGAATGAATAATAATAGTAAGATTGATTTTCAAGGTTAAATTGGGGGTCAATATGAGGGAAATAAATTCTAGTCTTATGAACTTTGAAGGTTAATTTTTAAAAGAGTCTTCTTTTGGAGATCAACGTGAACGATTCTTGGTTGAAGAGACGAAAAAGATACTTTAACATCCCAAATTTTATAATAAATTATTTTATAGATGAAATATAATTTTAAATAATTAAGCTGGTGTTAAAATTATTTTAGAATATATATCAATTAAATTTAGGATTAATTTTCTTTATATGATGTTTTAATCTTGTACATGTTAGACTAAATGAGTGATATAAATATTATATTTTTATATTTTATATATTTTTCTAAAAATAATAGTATTTTAGTGTACATATTTTAAAATATAAGAGTTTAGGCGATTTTATGTGCATAAGTGTGTTTGTAGTTAATTTGATATTTCCTTGTATGCTGACTAATGTTAAGTGTGCACACTATTACTTTTGATTATTTAAAAATTTATCTTATTTTAATTAATTATTTTACAAATAATTATCTTGAGATATTAGTAATATTGATATTGACTTTCTTTATTTCTATATAGTTGTTGCGGTATGATGATTTCATAAATATTCATTTTGATTTAGTAATTAATATAAATCGTTGATGTTATATTTATTTATTTTATCATTTTGATTAATTTATAAAGATGATGTATTTTTATGTTATTATTTTGAAAATATATTATAGTAATAATTATAGTTACTATTTTGAGTATGAGAGTTTTGACTAAAATTAGATTTATCTATGTTAAGAAAAAATAATATCATGTTAGAATGAGTGTTTTGGAGAAAAAATTTCTAGCATGGATAAGTAAAATAAATTATTTATTATAGATTTTTAGAATTACTAGAAAATAAATTTTGGACCAGACGACTATTTACACCCTTATTTTTTTTTACTTCTGCATATTAATTTGAGCTATTACTGGTTGGATTTTTATTTTCTATACGTGAGGCCTTAGACTTTGTGTCTCATACCGACATCAACATATTAATCACATTCAATCAATTCATTTTCTCAAAATATTACCGATGCCAATGTGTCAGTATCGTGTCAGGTGTTCGTAGGATATGTGTATACACCATGGAGGTCTTATCATTGACATGACATCCCTATTAACAAGAAAAGAATCAAAATGAACAATGAATTGCAACATACAACTCTCACCAATATCAGAACAACCCTTAATCTCAAGTTCTCAACCAAAATCAATTATTTGCTTACCATTTGATCCATTCACTAGATCCTCATGGTTTGAACCGAAGCAGAGAGAAATGGCACTTCCAAACCAAAGCAACAACCACCTTCTACAAGTGCAATGTTTAATGAAGTTAGAGATGATTTTATGGTAGCTTTGAGATCTATCAGAAAGTGAGAGTTGGAATACTTTCTTTGTTTAATAGTAGGAAAACAAGTTGCAATAATATAATTTATTACATTAATCACAAACATGCTGATCATACATGTCTATTCTTGTATATCATATCATGTTTTAAGTGGACTTCATACAATTATTCACCTACTACCAGAACCCAATTATGTGTATTAAAATTTTATTTGTACATGCAGATGTTGCCGAATAAAATAAATTCATTAAAAATATATATAGTTATCAAGACTTGTATTTCACATCTGGTGACACAACTCAACTGCAACCAAGTGACTAGACTCATATGATTAACAAGCTTCAGTTAACCATGCAATAACGTGAGAAGTAAGTTAAGTTTAAGTTATAAGTATATATGTGCATGTATTAGTTTCTAAAAAAAAAACTTGTGAAGTTAAAAGGAGTTTAATTGTGTAGAGAGAGGTGGGAGACGTTGTAACACCCCAATTTCTCTTTACCTTATTTTAAATAGTATAATGATACAATACTATATTTTTATTTTTATTTTTATATATGAGTGTTAATATGTGTTTTAATTGGTATCTTTAACACTAATAAAATGGGTTAATGATAAGAATAACTATAGTCATAATAATAAATAATAATAATAATAATAATAATAATAATAATAGTAACCATTTCAATAAATAATAATAATAGTAACCTAGGTCACTATGTAACGTACACATGGCTAAGGCATCCTAGATTAGCATAGCCGCTTCCCATTTTGGATCAGATTCCAATTTGCAACTTGCAATTCCAATTTCGTATTCCAGTTCCATTTCCAAAGCACAACCATTTCCATTTCCAAACTACAACCAGGTATGCACGGAAATTATTATTCTTTTTTTTGCCTATTGGTGTGTGAGTATGTAGGTGTTTATCTTGTTAGCTCTAAGCCTTGAAGATGAGATAAAAACAAGTATTTAGGAGAGTTTGATTAGTGTTTATAATATGATAGCACAAGTGTTTTATTTGGTTAGCAATTTTATAAAATGTTATACATGATAAAATGTTATACATGATTAGTAATTTTATTTGGTTCTTTGAAAACTTGCACAAGTGTTTTTATCCTAAGATAAATTCATAAATTTTTCGGACGCCTCCTAAATCCTATAGCACCTTAATTCAAAGATATTATTTTGTCTCAAATACTGATTCTTGGATCACTCCATATTGTAATGTTTCTATTGGCGTGTGTTTTTCTAAAGTTTTGATAATAAGTTGTGTATTAGGATTTAGAATATAATTTTCTTGAATATGTGATTTGGAATGATGTACCTTCAAACAATATCATGTTGGCCATGAATAGTTAATCAACTGTAATTTTCTTCTATTTCCATAAACATTGTTATAATGGAACGCTAAAATTTTAAATCCATAAAAGTTTGTATTGCAAAGAATACTACATGATGTTTAGAAACAATTGACTCGAATCTTGAACAGTGTTAAACTAACCTATTGGAATTTACCATACTATTTCCTATTAAGAAAATTATTTATTTATTTTATTATTTATTTTATTATTTATTTATTTTATTATTTATTTTATTATTTATTTATTTATTTACTTATTTATTTATTTACTTATTTATTCATTTATTTACTTATTTATTTATTTATTATTTATTTTATTATCTATTATTTATTTATTATTTATTCTATTATTTATTTATTTTACTTATTTATTTATTATTTATTTTATTATTTATTTATTTTATTATTTATTTTATTTTATTATTTATTTATTTATTTATTTACTTATTAACGTATTTACTTATTTATTTATTTATTTACTTATTTATTTATTTATTATTTCTTTATTCATTTACTTATTTATTTATTTATTTATTTTATTTTATTATTTATTCATTTACTTATTCGTTTATTTATTATTTATTTTATTTATTCATTTACTTATTTGTTTATTTATTATTTATTTTGTTGTTTATTTATTTCTTTATTTATTCATTTATTCATAGTAAGTAATTTATTTGTATTTGGTGGTGGTGTGACTATAACTCCTTTGCGGACTATTAGAGACGACGAACGACAAAGAAACGACCCGTTAGTAGATCAGATTCATTGGACGAAATCTTCAATCGAGGTAAGGGGTGGGATGAGGTTCGATTTTATGAGTATAAAATAACGTGAGATGAACGGGAATGTTGAAGTTCCCAAATGTTCATTCGGGGCTTACTACGTATAGTTGAGCCCTATTGAGTAATAATAATTAATTAATAAAATGTGAATGGTAATAGTGAGGATTAAAATATAATCTAGTAACCTATAGAATTTCCGTGAATTTATTTATATCAAGATTGTATGCTGTCTGATTTTATGAAATCTTATGCTGATTGTTAATGTATGAATGATGTGTACTCGAATGTTTTGTTACTTGATTGAATTTGTGATATTACTAGAATGTGTCACCTATTGAATTCCTTATTATGTGATTGATGCAATTGGATTGTGTATTGTGAGTAGTGTAAACCAAATATTGTGATTTTATTGTGATTGACTGATAAAGATATATAATGATGAAATATTATGAAGTGATATTGAAACTTATTGAGTTGTGATGATCGAGTAAGTCTGAGATACGTGTTGTAGATTTTGTAGTTAGGATTATTTTGTCATCATATAGGGAGGGTTTGACAAACCTAGTGATTCAGGGAAGTACAACTGAATGAGCCTGATCGTGGAGGGCTACAGTCGAACTGTAAGGTAAGACTGATAGACCTTGGGGGTACACCTAGTGGGGAATTCCTAAGTGGGTTATTCCCTAAGGTCGGGACCTACCGTGCAACACAAGAGTATCCCGACTGTCACGTATATGTGTCTCGGATTGAGTTGAGGGGATCTATGAGGACTTGGCCATTCATGAATTGTCCGTCCACTCTTGTAGTGGCATAGTATCAGGCCTCCTAACCAAGTACTTCAGAGTAGAATGGTACCAAATGATGAAGTGTAGAGTATAGGACATGAATAGCATTTCATTATGGTGATTATCCTGTTGTGAATGAAGTTGATAAATCGTTGATATTATACACTTGATTGTTTTCCTTGATTGTGATAATTGATTGCTTGCGTGTTCCCCTCACGTATTTATACTGTTACATAATTTCGATACTCACCCCTCGTTGTTTGTGTTTGGCATTTGCGACGGATGCAGACGAGTTGTAAGTTGCAGGTGATGATTAATACCATCTGAGAGGCAGAAGCCGTCACGTCTTGGAGATTCTATCTATATGAATTATATTGATGTTATTTTGAGTATTTTTATTTTTGGGAATTCCCGCTCTGATAGTGACATCGGGTTGAGACTATATTTGCACTGAATTTAAAACATACGTATGTGTACTTTAAAAAGGATCCTGTTGTTTGATATTATGATTTCAATGTCATTACGTTTGATGGGAATTTTGGATTTATGTGACATGTCTGTGATTATGTGATATTCTTTATCTAAAAAAAAAAAAATTATTTGGGGTTTAGGGTGTCACAGACGTGACGACTTATTCTCACACTACGACCACGTTAAAAGTCTTTTAATCATCTATGTTTGGGCCCAATATTTTTAGTTATTCTTACCTTGAGTACTTGACTACATGAGTAGAAGGGATTGATCAACCCGACGACCCATTGTCAGTACTAATAAGAGAGAATATTATTATTATTATTATTATTATTATTACTATTATTATTATGAATATTTGTTGATTTTATTTTGATTAATTAGACAAAATATCCACCGTTATATTATTAGAGTTATTTTAATGTTTATGTGTATGTTCTCATGAGGCAATATGCTTATCATTGACTTTTATTGCCTCTGCTTATTTGGTTATAATTATGTTGTTCTAAATTATTTTAATTATAAATTACAAACGGCATACCTATAAATGTTGATTAGTTAAAAAGAAAAAAGAAAAAAGAAAACAAAGTTGTTGTATGTCAGGAATATGTGAAAAATAATTTATCTCTCCCAATATGGTTTTGTACATTTGTTCACAATTTAAAGTAATTATATGTTATTGAGTTGCTATGCATTTTAGTTTGTAGTTCTTAAAGGTATGAATTTTTTTTTAATGTTTCTCTATAGGATTTAAACGTTCTTTTTGGAGAGTAAGACAAATAGAGAATTATTTTAGAAGTTAATTGAACTTTATAATGTGTTTAAATTTTTTTGTTCATCCAATTTTAAGTAGTAAGTTGTTATTGACTAATTTTATGAACTCTCCCTTCTCTATAAATTATAGTCAGTAATTGTGGTATTTCTTTAATCATTGAAACATTAGATGTGATATGTGTTCAAATGATTCATTGTCATGTACCAAGTGAATTCTTTGATGGTGCTTAATTATGTATCAATTTGTTTATTATTCACCCCATGAATTTCACAAATTTCGAGGACGAAATTTCTTTAACAAGGGGAGAATTGTAACACCCTAAATTTGATAATAAACTATTTTATTAATTAAATAGGATTTTAAATAATTAATTAATTTGATGTTAAATTTATTTTAGAATATATGTTGATAAATTTTATGAGTAAATTTGTTATATGGATACTTTCTATGATGTGTTGGTTTGATAAATATTATATTTAATGAGCGATATAAATAATATATATTTTATTTTATTATTTTATATATTTTTCTAAAAATAATAGTATTTTAGTGTAATATTTTAAAGAACAAGATTTTATATGATTTTAAGTGTATATGTGAGTTGGTAATTAATATGATATTTTCTTATATATTTAATTAATGTGAAGTGTGTACATGTTTATATTTTAATTATTTTTAAGTATCTCTTATTTTTAATTATTTCTAAATATATCTTATTTTAATTATTTATTTTATAAATAATTATATTGAGATCGTAGTAATATTGTATTTGATTTGGTTTATTTTTATATACTCGTTATGACATTGTAATTTTATATATATTTATTAAAATTTAGCAATTGATATAAAATATTGACATTATACTTATTTATTTTATCATTTTAACAATTCTTCAAAAATAGTATTGTTAATGTGACTATTTTGGAAAACGGCATTTAAAATGTTAATTATGTTAGTTGGTAAAATATTAGTCTGAAAGTATTATTACTATTTTGTAGTTAAAATTTTAGTTTAAGAAATGTTGAGGAAGAGTTGTGGTCATTTAAAAGACTTTAAAATAAAATTTATTAATTTTGATTTTATAGACTTGACTTGAGTTGTACCTCCGGTTTTTTTACAGCCACACATCCCTTGTTTTGCAATGCCTCTCTCTTTTTCTAATCAGTTTCTATTGGGCTATCTCTAGGGTTCACAAAGAAATTAAAATGCTTTCCTCTTCTCATAGAAACGGCGATCTATACCATCTAGTAGTCATCTTCCGATCTCTAATCCTCACAAACATTGACTATTAATTTAGTTCTTAATCTTCACTTTGATCATGCATGAGAGATTATGACAAAACATTATGAGCACCGTCTTCATTTTAGTTTGATTAAATCCAAGGAATCGTAATCATGACCGGTATTACAAAACAATTTGGAAAACACGAAGCCACAATTGATATTTTAATAGTCCAATTCCAAGCTTTGCTCCATCTTTTTCACGAAGGATTTGAGTTCTACTTCTTGGACTCATCTAATGGGAGTGAAATCACATACATATTACAGGTTTGATGGGGTCCATGTATGTGTTTTCGTATTTGTTCTAAGGAATTGCTTTTACTCGGTCCAAGTACTTATCTCTTTTAAACTTGCCTACCAACATCCTTTGGTCATAGAATTGGTATTCCAAAAGTATTATTGGCACGGATGTTTATTAGGAAAAACAACTTGCATGAATTTTGTTTCAAGAAACAAATATCATCCTTAGATTCATCTCGTCGAAACCTCCAAGAAGCACTGCTCGATTGCGTTTTCATTGAAGTTGATGTCAGACCCTTCCGGCACTCTGATGAGTCGGTGAGACCTTTTTGTAGTTTTTTTATCTTGTCAATTTGACTCCTCAAATTATTTTTAATTATTTAACATTGATTTTTATGCTCTGCACAATTTATCAGTCGTGCCTCAACGTTTTTGAAAATTCATCGTCTATTTGGATTTGTTCGTTGTACGTCGTCCATTTGCAACTGCTGTTAATAGGTCCCATTGATTTCCGTGCTTGAGAAAGCGTCAAAATAAGATACGGGGTGAGAGAGAGTTCGAATTCATGAGTGTAAATTAAGTGAGATGAACGGGAAAACCAGATCTCCCATAATTCATTCAGGACTCGTTGCATAAGGTTGAAGTCCTTTGAGTAATAATTGACTAATGAGAAAACTTGAATTTGGTGAGATTAAAATACGAATTAGAAACTTTTATAGGGTGTTGTTTGATTTAAATTTTGAAGATTGTGTGGTAGTTGAATTATTGTAGAATTGTGTATTTGATGTATTCTATGTTTTGTTTATATCTACCTGGATATTGTTATATGATATAAAATGCGAGGAATTGTTATTAATTCAATTTCAATTGAAGTAGTGTGTGTGAATGATTTAGTATTATTATATGTGAGTGAATATTATCTATTGTTGGAGTTTGTGTATTATGATGATAAATTTTGAATGTGATATATGACTATGAAAATATGCATTGATAATTACTTGTTGAATTATGATGTTACCACTTTGATGAATATCACGAAATGCATATTGAATTGTGATGAATTCGACCCGTTCCAATGATGGTTCTCTTAATGGAGTGAGTAACCTAGGCCAACAAGGGGAGAACATAGATGTTGATAATTTTTGAAGTGGAGATTATTTGGTCATCATATAGGTAGGGCCTGACAAGCCTAGTGATTCTGGGGAAGTACAACTGAATGAACCTGATCGTGGCGGTCTGCTGTTAAGCCTTAGGGCAAGATTGTTAGACCTTGGAGGTATTCGGGTGGGGAACTCCTAGGTGACTTGGAGGTAGCACTCCAAATGTCGGGAGCTACCATGCAACACACTTTTACCTCGACTGTCGCGTACATGTGTCTCGGGTTGAGTTGAGGGGATCTATGAGGACACGGCCAAATTGAATTGTCCGTCTACTTGTGTGGTGGCATAGCATCGAGCCTCCTAACCAAGTACTTCAGAGTTAGAATGGTACCAAAGAAAGAGGAGGAGTCTAGAGTATAAGAGCATGCATAACATTACTTGATTTATGTGTTTACTTACTTGATGTTATGGATTGTATCAATATTTTACTTTGATTATTCTTGTTGGTTGTGATTTGAAATGAAATGGTGCTTAATATATTTTACGAGTTCTTTTCAATTATTTTATACTATTACATGTTTTCGAAGCTCACCCCTCGTTGCTTGTGTTTGGCGCTTGCGAGAGCGCAGTCATTTCAGGTTATTGGTTGATGATCCACGCTCTGATAGGTGATATTGAGTGGGAGTAATCTATCGTATTCTGTTGAGTTGTAAATTAATTTAGATTTTTGTAAATTCGATCGATCAATTGTGTTATTTTCCTCTTTTATTCGAATGTAGAAATTAATTGACTTTAAGTTTAGAACGTGTTTTTATGTTAAAAAAAATTTATTTAATAAGCCTCAACTATATTCGACAAGAAATAATTTTTTAATTGAAAATTTTGATGCAAGCATTTAGTATAAGTGTGAATGTGACATCCTGAACTTTATAGTTTAATTGAAAATTTTTATACTCAATTTTGGAACCGATGCGAATGTCTTTCAAAACTAGTACATTTTACTTTTTATTTCAATTTGGGTTTAGGGTGTCACAAAATACGTATTTGATTATGTAAAATATTACTCCCATCCATCTTTCTATCAAATATCCAGTACTTAAACCGTTAAGTTGGTAATTATATTTAATCACTTACTATATCAATTAGATCCTTATATTTAACTACTTACTATTAATTTAGTTCTAAAATAAAATGACGTTAATCAACGGAATTTGATAGAAGAATAAATTTGAGTATTGTTTGACAGAATCATGAATGTATTTGAAATATTTGTAATTTCGGGCACCTGTTTGACAGCATTTTAGAAAGTTAATGACAAATTTGGAATATAATACATATGTCAAGGCTATTTGAAATGAATTTCAAAACTAATTTTTTTAATATGTAACAAATTAGTCTAAAATAGTTTACACTGTTTTTAAATAGGTTTCCTTAATTTTTATTTTATTTTTAAATATAAAATTAAAATCATTTTTTTAATCTATATCAAAGGGCCCATATTATGCCAAGGCCACTTGAAATGATTCTAGAGAAGATGGTTGAGAGACAGCTAAAGAAGCAAGGTGTGGTGAAGCTTCTTAACACACTTAACAAAAGGGGAGCAGAGATTGTAAGGTTATACTTTGGACTCAATAATAGAGTTCTCTTTTGAGAAAATAGAAAAGCAATCGAAACTATAAAGGGAGAGAATTAGACAAAATTGCAACAAACTACTCTTGTAGATAGTCTCATTATAGATAGTCTAAAATGAAAAACAAAAAACAGAAAATATCAAATATCAAATATGATTTATCTTAATTCTTCAACTTAACAAAGATATAAAGTTAATTTGATGGTTGATGCAAGGGAGTTGAAAATTAAAACGATAAGGAGATTGCGGTTTCAATAACAATTCTCAACAAAATCCTAACAATATTAATCTTAATAATTTATAATATTTGTTGTTGCAAAAATAAAATAAAATAAAGCAGATATTTTAAATAATGTGTATATGTGAAGGAATAGCTACAATCTCTATCTTGAAAACCTCAAAATCACAACAACTTTTGGCAAAATATTTCTCGGGTAAGAATCGTCTTGCTTTCGCATAACAATAAAAACTTGACATAGGGACACCGTTTTTTTTGTTGATAAAAAGGAAAAGCTGAGGGACAGAACGAGGGAAAAACATGTCTCTACAATCATCATCTAAAAAAGCAATAAAGTGAGAGGTGGAGTAGATAGATCAATAATACTAAAATCATCAATAAGGTCACACTAGTTTTCCTCATGATAGACGTGATTAATCTCACAGCTCCATTACTCGTGATCCCTAAGAGATACGACTTCTTGAAGAAGAAACATAAGATAGAGGTTACCCGTCTTACTAAAATCATCAATAAGGTCACACTAATTTATATTATTATCAAATTATTTTATAAGTTAATTTATAATAAATTTATAAATTATTTTATAATATAATTAGTCATTTAGCAACGGTAATAATTTAGATTATTATTCATTAAATTCAATACAAAAAACCGACTAATCACTCATAAATATCGATATAAATGCTCTTTATTTACTCATATTTTCATGGACAATTTTGTAATTTCTTTCCGTCAATCTATTTTTTTAGTAATATTTTATAAAATAAAAATATATTTTCTATTTGATAGAAAATACATTAATAGGAAATACATTATTTACAATAATTCAAATTCACGAAGAATTAGTTAAAACATTTAAATACCTAAAATTTAATTAAAGTATATATAAATCTTTAATAAAATAAATTTCAAACTTGATGAAATATATTCAACAATTTTTTTTTACAGCAATTTCTCATGCTCACAATTAAAACATCATACTAATAAAACAATTAAATTTAGACTACGCTACAATATAATTCAACATTAACATTTTTTTTTAAATAAAAAATATTGAATAGTCAATCATATTTTTAAATTTTTACATCTTATTTTTTGGTTTGTATTTTACATTTTATTTCATCAAATAAATTATATGTTGCAAATGAAATTGACAGTTAAAATACAATGAGTCAAACAAATCATTCTCCCAATACCTATTCTCTTTCAATCATACTCTATTTTTCCTATTTATTCTACAATTTATTTAATACCTTCAAAGTCTATTTGATAATATTATTTTACAATTATTTATAATTTATAAATTATTTTACAATTTGATAATAATTTATAATTTATATTATTATCAAATTATTTTATAAGTTATTTTATAATAAATTTATAAATTATTTTATAATATAATTTAGACTACTCTACAATATAATTGAACATTAACATTTTTTTTAAGTAAAAAATATTGAATAGTCAATCATATTTTTAAATTTTTACATCTTATTTTTGGATTTGTATTTTACATTTTATTTCATCAAATAAATTCAAATAT
>JBBPBS010001130.1:10656046-10668989 GCA_037974835.1 Cicer judaicum
TAAATAAATATATTAAAAAATAGAATAAACAAAAGTTTACTATATATGTGTTCTGAAAAAATATGTTAACACTAAATTTTTATCAATTAAATTATATATTTATTATTGAATGCTATTTTTTTATTTTAATTTTTCTTATTATAATGATGATTTGAATGTTAAAAAATTAAGTATTGTATAAAATTAAATTATTTTTTAACAGAATTTATTTTTGGTACATATCAATATAACAATAATTAAATTTCACAAACAATTAGTTAAAACATTTAAATAACTAAAATTAATTTAAAGTATATGTAAATCTTTAATATAATAAATTTCAAACTCTTGATGAAATATATTCAATAATTTTTTTTTACAACAACTTCTCATGCTCGCGCAATTAAAACAATATGCTAATAAACATGATTTTCTCTCATTTTAATTTTTCTAATCATATTTAATTATTACAAATCAATAACGTAATATTATAAGATAACTATATTTATATTACATAAAATATTACTTATAAAATTATAAAATTATTTTACATTTTATTTCATCAAATAAATACAAGTACCATTATATGTTGAAAAATAAATTAACAATCACAGTACAACGAGTCAAACAATTATCCTATATAATAAATTATCATACAAATTTCATAAAATATTTTAAAAATTAAATTAGATGATTGTGATAAACATAATTTTCTATCATTTTAATTTACCTAATCATATTCAATGATTATAAATCAATAAAATAATTATATTTATAATACATAAAATATTACTTATAAAACTTATAAAATTAAATAATGTCCGTGCAGGCCATAATCTAGTTTTGACTTATATTGGAGAAATATGATGGTACATTCAGAGGATTTTTGGAACATGTTCTACAAGCCTTCACATGATGTGCATGAATCGCTTGTGCAAGCTATGCAATACATCACATCGAATTCAGGTGTTATTTGTTGTTAGACAATAATGACAACATTGTGTGTCGGTGCACTATGAGAGTGAACAAACATTAAAAAAAAAACAAAATAAAAAAAAGTTAGTTTTTTTTTTTCTCATAAACATTTGTTTACTTCAACAAAATTAAGACTTCCATTCCTAATAACATTTAAAATACAATTAAAATGCTATAAAAAATATTGTAATGAACATATAAAATAAATGTTTTATCTATAAAATAAACACTACCATTAGTTGAACGACAAGACAAAAATAATTACACATTTATTATTTTAAAATGATATAATAGTAACAGTTTTTATTAACAAATATAATAGATGATCTGGTTAATTATTTGTGTAAATAATTATACTAATTTTTACTAATGTTTAAATGTAGTATATTATCATTATATAATATTTGTATTTTGATGGAATCAATCTATAATATTTAAACTATAAATGAATAATAATTAAATAATATCTATAAAAAGTTAAACGCAATATTTTTACAAAAAATATTAATTTTATAAGCTTAATAGCAGTTTTAGTCCTCCTATTTTAGCTGAATCGCAAAAGTAGTTTCTCCCATTTTGTTTTTCCCCATTTTTGGTCCCTCAAACAGAATTTTGGTCCAAACCTTAATACAATTTTATGTTTTTTGCATTTACTTAAGTCACACAACGCCTCAATATCTCATTTGCAACAATTGTACTTGAAATATATGATCATGAATGGTGTAGTACGACTTTAAAAAAAATGAACCTTCATCAAGTTTTAGACTGAAATTCTGTTTGAGGGACCAAAACTTGGGAGAAACCAAATGAGGGGACTACTCTCGTGATTCATCTAAAATACAAGGATAAAAATGCAATTAAACTAATTTTATATTACAAAATTAAATAAAATATTTAAACTCTTAAAATATTATCTAAAATTTGTAAACGTAGTAGCAATTGGATGAACTTTTGTTTAAAATTAGTAAATTATAATTAAATTATCTCTATAAATATAATCACAATTCAAGTGGTATTTGATGTTAGTCTGCAATTACAAGATTGTGGATTGATAGTGGGTTTAGCTTTGACATATATTAGAAAATATAATGGAATATTCAAAGGACTTTGAGGCCATGTTTCTCTAAATACTCACCCGATTAACTACTAAGCAATTTAGCATTTTCTAGATTATTGCTCGAATTATATGGCAAAAATGTAATCATAAGTAACATGATGCTCGTGAATCAGTTGAACATGTTAAGCAACATGATACCCTAAATTCATGTGACATTTGATGTTAGTCTATAAGGACAATATTGTGTGCTATTGTATTCAATTTTGACATATATTATAGAGTATTGTGGTTAATTCAGTGGGCTTTGATGACACATTTCACCATAGTATCCACTCGATTTACCACTAAATAACTTAGTATTTTATGAATTGATGCTTCGAGTCTATGAAAAAAAATGTAATCACAAGTATTAGCATGATGTACACGAATTGGTTGTGCAAGTTATGCAACACGGTACTCTAAATCTATGTGGCAACATTGTATGCTAGCCACGTATTCGATTGTGATATATATTGAAGAGTATGGTATTATATTTAGAGGGATTTGAGATCTATCAAATAGTCACTCAATTAAATCGCAAGCTCTGGTGTGATACATCATACACATGATTCATTTAGTTGAGTGAGTTATGCAGTATAGTACTCTAAATTCAGGTGGCGTATGGTGTTAGTCTATAATGATAACATTATGTCTTGACACACTAAAAGAATGATCGTTGTCATTTCATAAGACATAAGCTGAAGGAAATTAAACCTTTTAGATTGTAGTTGCGTGGAGTATATGACAAAAACATAATAAATTTTTACATGATGTACATGAATCACTTAGCATAATGTTCAAAGGGGTATATAGTTGTTTTGTAGTTTATAACTTGTAGATTTGATTGTAATTGTCAACAACCACTTTGTTATATCTCTTTTTTAAGAGTTTGGTTATATTGCATTTTTTCACATCATTCAATCAAATTCACGTAGATATTTATTAATATATTTTAATAATAATAAAACAATTTTGTAATATAAGATAACTAAATAGTATTATAGTAAAATCTGATTAAATTATTATATAATAAATATATATTATTATCTTTTTATTTAATTTTTTAAAAGTAAAATACCATTACATATATAAAAATATCACACCGTCAGTGTCAAGAAACTAATATATTATATAATTAATATCAAAATTATTTGCTTTATTTTCTCAAAAAATAATTATTTTATATTAAAAAATTAAATATAGTTGAAATTATTAACCTCCTAAAAACTTTTATAAGTGTTTAAAATATAGTACAAATTTTGTAAATATAGTAGAAATCATAATTATTAGAGAATTTTTATACAAAATGAGTAAATAGATTTATATAAAAGTAATATGCAATATTTATTCGACATAAAAAAGGAAAGTAATATTTTTTGAGTTTGTTCATGAACGTGGATGAAGTTATTAATAAGGTATAATCTTACATTCATGTAACATTCATGACATATTCCATCAAAGTACAATGCTAGTATTCAATGACAATATTAAATGAAAAAGTAATTACAGACTTTGACATGATGCACATGAATTAGTTGAGAAAGTTATGCAACATGTTACTCTAAATTCATGTGGCATTTGCTGCTAATTTACAAGAACAATATTGTGTGATATAAATGAGTTTATCTTTGACATATATTGAATAGTATGATAGTACTTTTTTAGGATTTTGATGGCACATTTAAACAAATATTCACTCATTTAACTATTGAACAACTTATTATTTCCTTAGTTGTTTCTTTGAGTATACGAGAAAAATGTAATTATAATTAAGCTTTGGCGTAATGCACATGATTGAGTATGTTATTTACCACGGTGCACATGAGTTGATTGAGTATGTTTGGTTTTATTGCGTCACTATCAATTCACTATCATAGAAATGAATCAATTGGTGAGTTCATAATCTAATCATTAACATTCACAAAAACCAAATAAAGTTGTCTCAGATTTATTTTTTTCTTAAGTTTGAATGTATGCAATTTCTTGCACTTCAAATTACTAAGGTTTGATCTTTCATCACATTTAATATAATATAAACAAAATAAAAGTTTATAACATGCAATTCTTTTAACTTGTGTCCAATTTTCTCCTATTGACAACAGATGCATCTTCGTGTCAATGATGAGGTGAATTTTTATAATAACTTGTTAGGAGGTTGTTTATGGTTCATTAATGTATAGGAACTATAGCTTGTCCACCGAAGATGTTTTATTGCAGAAACCTAGGAAGCAAGTCTTAATTTATAGTTTCTTCCCATGTTAATTTCGTTATTTTTTGTGGTAAACATTTTCTCCTAAGGCAAGTGACAGACAGTGTGAAGAACTGATTACACAAGTTGTAGAATCCACAAGGCCTCTTTTAAGGCAACTTGAAGCCATGTAGGTAATAAACATATGTCTGAGAATTGCTTTTCCTTCTATTTTATGTTCTCTTGCATGGGATCTGTTCTAGACTAGAATTCACCTGATAACAGGAAACAAATGCAAGAAGAGCTGAAGTTGAAAGATCTCTCAATTCTCAACTTTTGGTCTCTAGAATACTTTTTCATTTTCATTTTAAATTTTTTTCCTAGTAAATTATTGTGTCTCTATATATTTTTCAATGGACTTTACCGGAAGCCGAGGCTAAAGCTGCCACTGCCGAGGAAAGAGAGTTTATCTCAAACCTTGTCTCGAATTAATGTTGTTGATGCCCAGGTTCTACAATTTCTTGAATGAATTCATCTCTTATTAGAACCATGGGGAATATTGTTTTTCAAATTCCTAAATCAAGCACTTTGTTTTTTTTCTTCATGATATAGAAAAAGAAAAGACTGCTCGATCATATTTGAAGAGGACCATCTGTGTTCATTTTATGCCATCATCAGATCAAACTCTCACAACAAAGCATAAATTTGCTTTTGAGAATGGTGTGATGCTTTGCTTCTTTTTACACCATTGCGCAGTAGGGATATAGAAATTTCATTCATATATTTTTGTACCATTGTTTACTCTGTAGTGATATGAAAATTTATTGAATCTTTTATAGCAAAATAACTATTTATTGTATGTTTTAATAGAATTAGTAAAATTAAACTATATTTTATTGTATGTTTCAATGACATTAGCTAATAAAAATAAATTAGAAATTTAAATATAATTTACAGGTATTAGTAATTTAGAATTACAATTAATGGGGAGATAAAATTACTTTAATTTAATAAATAATAATGTGTTTTAGTGACAGACAATACTGTAGGAATAGATTAAATTTTTATTTGTCTAGGTTAGTGTGACAGTCATTATTGTAAGTAGAAATAAAAAACATGTTGTGACAATCCTTAGACCATGTAGTGACAGTCCTCAAAGTGTAGCAGGACACCCCCTTAAAGTTGAAACTAAATTTGAGTGTCACTCAAAGTATTATTGAACTTTACCTAAAGTTTGTAACTTTTAGTGACAAATTTTGCGTGTCACGATACGTCACGAGTCTTGAAGTTCAAGTTGGGAGAAATGCCGCTCAGACATGTACTACTGAACATAAGAGTTGTAAATTGTATTTTACTTTTACTCGGATTCGCATCCTTTGTTTCTTTTAGACTTGTGCAGGTATCATTGTTGGGGTAGTAAGTAATACAGTGTTTGTGGATAACATGGTTAAGGAGGTAGTAAATGGTTTCGACACTTTTTCTGGATAAATCCATGGGTGGTAGCTTGTAGGGTGACTCTTAGTAATCGATTTAGGAGACTCTTTAGTGCCACGACGGATAAAAATAAATTAATGACTAATATGATCTTAAGCAGAAGTGAATGGGTAGCTTGTAAAGGGAGTATCGTGGTGAGCTTTTGAGTGGGATAAAGATCTAGTGGCGGAATGTGCTTTGATATATATTGAATATCTAATTCATTCAATAGTTGTAGTTTTTTCATTTGTTATTCTTCTTGAAAATAGTAGATGTATTTAATAATTATTGGAGAGAAATGAGTTAGGTTTGTTGTACAAGTGTATATATATAATGTTGGTAAGTTATTGAAGAAAAAAATTCTCTTAAAATAAAAATAATTTTGGAATTATAAAAAAATGATGTATTAATTTAATTAATTTGATTTTTGGAAATAGTAGATGTTTATAATAATTATTGGAGAGAAATGAGTTAAGTTTGTGGTACAAGTATATATAAAACCTATAGAGACATAAAAGAGATTTGAGAAAAATTTAAATGAGTAAATTTATTTTATACCGTCAATAACTATTTTTTATTAACTAGAATTATGTTTATTATTAAAGAAATTATCAAGCAACCTCATAGTTGTCAAAGTTTAAACACTTTACTTACCTCAATAACCCTTCAATGGCTCAATAAATCTACTTTTTTTAGTTTTTATACCTATTTATCTTGCCGAATATATTCATATGTTTCACGACAATTAAATTCTTAGAAATTGTAGAAATGCTGAAAATCAAAGCTTTTAATTTGTGTTTCGTTTGTGCATTGTTTTTTTTATTTGTTGTGGCAACTGAGACATCCAAAGAAGGTAAATAATATACAAATAGTTATCATGTATGTCCACATAATTACTTTCTAACTAAATATTTTATTTAATAAATATTGTAATTTAATTTATTTGCAGGTTATGCAAAAGACTCAAAGAAAAATGCTTTGGTAGATAAGCTTGATGGTGGCCGAAAACCCGTAGATATAGAACCATTTGATTCAAATAAGCCGGTTGGTTCGGAAAATAAAATAAGGGAAGAAAGGTCATGGGCAGAGGAAGCAAACCAGAAGGCAAAGGAAGCAAGGCAGATGGCAAACGAAGCAAAGCAGAAGGCAAAGGAAGAACATCAAAAGCTAAATGAAGCACATCGAAAGGCAAACAAAGCACAGCGAAAGGCATATGAAGCAGCGTATTTGGCAATTGAAACAAGACGTAAGGCATTGAGCGCAGAGCGGAAGGCACGCGCAGCAAAGCAGAAGGAAAAACTAGATCACTTGAAAAAAAAATATAAAATAAAGCATACACTATAGTCATTACATGATTGGGTGAATGAATAATAATAATAATAAGATTGATTTTCAAGGTTAAATTGGGGGTCAATGTGAGGGAAATAAATTATAGTCTTATGAACTTTGAAGGTTAATTTTTAAAAGAGTCTTCTTTTGGAGATCAACGTGAACGATTCTTGGTTGAAGAGACGATAAAGATACTTTAACATCCCAAATTTTATAATAAATTATTTTATAGATGAAATATAATTTTAAATAATTAAGCTGGTGTTAAAATTATTTTAGAATATATGTTAATTAAATTTAGGATTAATTTTCTTTATATGATGTTTTAATCTTGTACATGTTAGACTAAATGAGTGATATAAATATTATATTTTTATATTTTATATATTTTTCTAAAAATAATAGTATTTTAGTGTACATATTTTAAAATAAAAGAGTTTAGGCGATTTTACGTGCATATGTGTGTTTGTAGTTAATTTGATATTTCCTTGTATGCTGACTAATGTTAAGTGTGCACACTATTATTTTTGATTATTTAAAAATTTATCTTATTTTAATTAATTATTTTACAAATAATTATCTTGAGATATTAGTAATATTGATCTTGACTTTCTTTATTTCTATATAGTTGTTGCGGTATGATGATTTTATAAATATTCATTTTGATTTAGTAATTAATATAAATCGTTGATGTTATATTTATTTATTTTATCATTTTGATTAATTTATAAAGATGATGTATTTTTACGTTATTATTTTGAAAATATATTATAGTAATAATTATAGTTATTATTTTGAGTATGAGAGTTTTGACTAAAATTAGATTTATCTATGTTCAGAAAAAATAATATCATGTTAGAATGAGTGTTTTGGAGAAAAAATTTCTAGCATGGATAAGTAAAATAAATTATTTATTATAGATTTTTAGAATTACTGGAAAATAAATTTTGGAACAAACGACTATTTACACCCTTATTTTTTTTACTTCTGCATATTAATTTGAGCTATTACTGGTTGGATTTTTATTTTTATTACCTGAGGCCTTAGACTTTGTGAACTCGCTGATTATTCAGATTCGCTCGTTGTACCTTGTCGATCTACAGTTGCGTTGCAGTTGAAAATTTCCTTTGATTTATGTGTTTGAGAAAATGTCTAAATAAGGCAAGGGTTGAAAGAGCGTTTGAATTCATGAGTATAATATATTGTGAGATGAACGAAAAACTGTATTTCTCTACCATTAATCCGGGACTTGCTACGTACGGCAGTAGCCTTTGGAGGGATACATGAATTAATGTGCAAATATGGAAATGGTGAGAATAAAATGTGGAATAGAAACATTTATAAGGTGTTGATTTATTTAATTTCGTTAAATGTGTGTTATTTGATATTGTTGTGATATTGAGTGTCTAATGAATTTTATGTGTGTGTTTGATTAGACGGGTTTATGCGAAGTGATAATAAAAGGTTAATTTGTTTTGATAAATTTATGTGATTATGATGATGTATAATTAGTAATAGTGATGTTATAAATTTGTGATGAGTTTATATGATGATATTTGATTAACGATAATGATAATAAAAGGTCCAGCATCTGATTTTGCAGCACCAGCTCTACATCCTGCTCTACAGGTCTACAGTAGTCTTCGTGATATATTATCTACAGATGCTCAAACTATTCTACAGAACTATCTGCATGTAACATTATGTACTCATTATACTGATGACTGATGCCTTTGTTCAATATAACTTCATGCCTTCCAGCATATTACTATATTCGAGTGTGCTTGAAAAAGATTTAAGGATATCTATGAATGGCTTATGAGATTTATAAAAAAAATTAAAATTTCACTTCATATCATAAAGTTTTTCTGGATCAATCTTGTAACAATAACTACATCTCTGTTTTTGAGTCTAAATGAAATGGTTACTATGGACAGACTGCAGCAAGAAAAAGGTGTAGAAAACACATGATGGAGACTGATGAATTTGTTTCAAGCACCTCTGAAATTTAACTAATGGACACCATTACCATCTCAACAGCATACCTGAAGATGAAAAACCTTTGTAATTCTATAAGGAATGAAATTCAGGCAGACATAAAGATCAACAGCCATCATACAGTCCACGACCAACATATTTTCCTCAGGTATTTGGCTTCATGTTAAATTTCAAGATTTTTCAAGATTCTCTTGGTTTCAGAACTTAGTATTTTCTATTTTGAACAGATTTATTCGTTATCGTTTTCATTTCCCAAAGTTTTTCTACTCATATCTTCAGTAGCAGCAATGCACATATTCTCAGTTTATACTTCATATATTTTAACTTGGATTGCATTCTGAGATCAATTATTCTATTATTCTGACTTGGATTGCTTCTAATTTTTGCAGTATGAAACAAAATTTTCCTTTTGAATAGCTTGGCTTATTTATATGCTTATGGCTTTCATTCAATTAGCAGTTGCCACTTCTTAAAGATGTGTCCCGATGTCTGACAACGATGCAACACCAACATATTAATCACATTCAATGAATTTATTTTCTCAAAATATTACCGATGCCAACGTGTCAGTATCGTGTCAGGTGTTCGTAGGATATGTGTATACACCATGGAGGTCTTATCATTGACATGACATCCCTATTAATAAGAAAAGAATCAAAATGAACAATGAATTGCATCATACAACTCTCACCAATATTAGAACAACCCTTAATCTCAAGTTCCCAACCAAAATCAATTATTTGCTTACCATTTGATCCATTCACTAGATCCTCATGGTTTGAACAGAAGCAGAGAGAAATGGATCTTCCAACCAAAGCAACAACCATCTTCTACAAGTGCAATGTTGAATGAAGTTAGAGATGATTTATTGGTAGCTTTGAGGTCTATCAGAATGTGAGAGTTGGAATACTTTCTTTGTTTAATAGTAGGAAAACAAGTTGCAATAATATAATTTATTACATTAATCACAAACATGCTGATCATACATGTTTTAAGTGGACTTCATAAGTCATTATTATTACAAGTATTTTATTTTAAATACGTATTTGATTATGTAAAATATTACTCCCATCCATCTTTCTATCAAATATCAGTAAGTGGTCCGTTCTGTGTATCACGAAATCGATTACTCAATTGATGTCCCACTCGATAGTCTAATGGATTGATTTAAAACCAGAACTCAGGTTTTTAAAACAAACTTTAAGTAATCGATTTCCCAATCGATGTACTTAGTAAAATCTTTTGTTCTGAGTCAGACAATCGATTGCCCAATGGATTGTTCAATTGACTTATCAGTTGATTGATTTATTTCCTTATATTATGATTCCATTTTTACTTTGGCAAATTACTTAAGTATGAAACCATAGTGATAAGTCTACTTATTAAACACTATGACCACTATTAACACTAGGCAGATTTGCATCTTTCTCAAGCACATCCTCCAATTTTGCTTGATTCCTTATGTTCCAAGCTTTTGTCCACGTGTATAGTGTTTGCTTGTTTTTCCTGAAATGCTACTCAGTTCAAACTGTTAGTTTTATCAAATGATGCATGTACATTGTATGTTTGTTAATTATGTCAAAATCATGATCAAGAGGGATTTTGTCTAACAAATCACAAACATGATGATCATACATGTCTATTCTTGTATATCATATCATGTTTTAAGTGGACTTCATACAATTATTCACCTACTACCAGAACCCAATTATGTGTATTAAAATTTTATTTGAACATGGAGATGTTGCCCAATAAAATAAATGCATTAAAAATATATATAGTAATCAAGACTTGTATTTCACATCTGGTGACACAACTCAACTGCAACTAAGTGACTAGACTCAAATGATTAACAAGCTTCAGTTAAGAATGAATCGTTTGAGAGAATTCGAATTCAAATCTTGACTAGAACATTTCTTGATTAAGTCATTGATATTACAAGTATTTTATTTCAAATACGTATTTGATTATGTAAAATATTACTCCCATCCATCTTTCTATCAAATATCAAGTACTTAAACCGTTAAGTTGGTAATTATAGTTAATCACTTACTATCAATTAGATCCTTATATTTAACTACTTACTATCAATTTAGTTCTAAAATAAAATGGCGTTAATCAACGGAATTTGATAGAAGAATAAATTTGAGTATTATTTGACAAAATCATCAATGTATTTGAAATATTTGTAATTTCGGGCACCTGTTTGACAGCATTTTAGAAAGTTAATGACAAATTTGGAATATAATACATATGTCAAGGCTATTTGAAATGAATTTGAAAACTAATTTTTTTAATATGTAACAAATTAGTCTAAAATAGTTTACACTATTTTTAAATAGGTTTCCATAATTTTTATTTTATTTTTAAATATAAAATTAAAATCATTTTTTTAATCTATATCAAAGGGCCCATATTATGCCAAGGCCACTTGAATTGATTCTTGAGAAGATGGTTGAGAGACAGCTAAAGAAGCAAGGTGTGGTGAAGCTTCTTAACACACTTAACAAAAGGGGAGTAGAGATTGTAAGGTTATACCTTGGACTCAATAATAGAGTTGTCTTTTGAGAAAATAGAAAAGCAGTTGAAACTATAAAGGGAGAGAATTAGACAAAATTGCAACAAACTACTCTTGTAGATAGTCTCATTGTAGATAGTCTAAAGTTTTATGCAGTATAGAAAAAACGTTTTCGTAATTATGATTTATGGATGGGAAAAATAAATGAAACTGAAGTGAAGAAAATAATAGAATAATATTTGTTATTTCATTATTGTAGTTTGTTATTTCACTACTGTAGTCTTATATTGTTTATATAAGAAAAAAAAAACTACTTATTAATGAGTAATGACTAATGAGTAGACTAATTAATAATGACACGATGATAAAAATAAAGCTAAAAAGAAAAAAAAACAGAAAATATCAAATATCAAATATGATTTATCTTAATTCTTCAACTTAACAAAGATATAAAGTTAATTTGATGGTAGATCCGAGGGAGTTAAAAATTAAAACGATAAGGAGATTGCGGTTTCAATATCAATTCTCAACAAAATCCTGACAATATTAATCTTAATAATTTATAATATTTGTTGTTGCAAAAAATAAAATAAAATTAAGGAGATGTTTTAAATAATGTGTATATGTGAAGGAATAGCTACAATCTCTATCTTGAAAACCTCAAAATCACAACAACTTTTGACAAAATATTTCTCCGGTAAGAATCGTCTTGCTTTCGCATAACAATAAAAACTTGACATAGGGACACCGTTTTTTTTTGTTGATAAAAAGGAAAAGCTGAGGGACAGAACGAGGGAAAAACATGTCTCTACAATCATCATCTAAAAAAGCAATAAAGTGAGAGACGGAGTAGATAGATCAATAATACTAAAATCATCAATAAGGTCACACTAGTTTTCCTAATGATAGACGTGATTAATCTCACAGCTCCATTACTCGCGATCCCTAAGAGATATGACTTCTTGAAGAAGAAACATAAGATAGAGGTTACCCGTCTTACTAAAATCATCAATAAGGTCACACTAATTTATATTATTATCAAATTATTTTATAAGTTATTTTATAATAAATTTATAAATTATTTTATATTATTATTTTATAATATAATTAGTCATTTAGCAATGGTAATAATTTAGATTAATATTCATTAAATTCAATAAAAAATCGACTAATCACTTATAAATATCGATATAAATGCTCTTTATTTACTCCTCTTTTCATGGACAATTTTGTAATTTGTTTCCGTCAATCTATTTTTTTTAGTAATATTTTATAAAATAAAAATATATTTTCTATTTGATAGAAAATATATTATTAAAAAAGTTACTTCCAATTATTAAAATATATAAATTTATATAAAATTATAATATATATATATATATATATG
>JBBPBS010001130.1:10678804-10695892 GCA_037974835.1 Cicer judaicum
TCCCTCATTTTAATTTTCCTAATCATATTCAATTATTACAAATCAATAAAGTAATATTATAAGATAACTATATTTATAATACATAAAATATTACTTAAAAAATTATAAAATTATTTTACAATTATTTATAATTTATAAATTATTTTACAATTTGATAATAATTTATAATTTATATTATTATCAAATTATTTTAAAAGTTATTTTATAATAAATTTATAAATTATTTTATAATATTATTAGTCATTTACGAATGTTAATAATTTATAGTCATTAAATTCGATGAAAAAAAAAACCACTTACTCACTCATAAATGTCAACATAAATATTCTTTATCTAATCCTCCTTCTCCAAACAAACAACTTGTCATGCTCACAATTAAGATATCTTACTAATAAAACAAATAAATTTAGACTACGCTACAATATAATTCAATATTAATATTTTTGTTAAAATAAAAAATATTAAATAGTCAATCATATTTTTAAATTTTTACATATTTTTTTTGGGTTTGTATTTCATTTTATTTCATCAAATAAATGCAAGTACCATTATATGTTGAAATATAATTTTAAATAATTAAGCTGGTATTAAAATTATTTTAGAATATATGTTAATTAAATTTAGGATTAATTTTCTTTATATGATGTTTTAATCTTGTACATGTTAGACTAAATGAGTGATATAAATATTATATTTTTATATTTTATATATTTTTCTAAAAATAATAGTATTTTAGTGTACATATTTTAAAATATTAAAGTTTAGGCGATTTTACGTGCATATGTGTGTTCGTAGTTAATTTGATATTTCCTTGTATGCTGACTAATGTTAAGTGTGCACACTATTATTTTTGATTATTTAACAATTTATCTTACTTTAATTAATTAATTTATAAATAATTATCTTGAGATATTAGTAATATTGATATTGACTTTCTTTATTTCTATATAGTTGTTGCGGTACGATGATTTTATAAATATTCATTTTGATTTAGTAATTAATATAAATTGTTGATGTTATATTTATTTATTTTATCATTTTGATTAATTTATAAAGATGATGTATTTTTATGTTATTATTTTGAAAATATATTATAGTAATAATTATAGTTACTATTTTGAGTATGAGAGTTTTGACTAAAATTAGATTTATCTATGTTAAGAAAAAATAATATCATGTTAGAATGAGTGTTTTGGAGAAAAAATTTCTAGCATGGATAAGTAAAATAAATTATTTATTATAGATTTTTAGAATTACTAGAAAATAAATTTTGGACCAAATGACTGTTTACACCCTTATTTTTTTTACTTCTGCATATTAATTTGAGCTATTACTGGTTGGATTTTTATTTTCTATACCTGAGGCCTTAGACTTTGTGAACTCGCTGATTATTCAGATTCGCTTGTTGTACCTTGTCGATCTACAGTTGCGTTGCAGTTGAAAATTTCCATTGATTTATGTGTTTCAGAAAATGTCTAAATAAGGTAACGGTTGAAAGAGCGTTTGAATTCATGAGTATAATATATTATGAGATGAACGGAAAACTGTATTTCTCTACCATTAATCCGGGACTCGCTACGTACGGCAGTAGCCTTTTGAGGGTTACATGAATTAATGTGAAAATATGGAAATTGTGAGAATATAATGTGCAATAGAAATATTTATTAGGTGTTGATTTATTTAATTTCGTTAAATGTGTGTTATTTGATATTGTTGTGATATTGAGTGTCTAATGAGTTTTATGTGTGTGTTTGATTAGACGGGTTTATGCGAAGTGATAATAAAAGGTTAATTTGTTTTGATAAATTTATGTGATTATGATGATGTATAATTAATAATAGTGATGTTATAAATTTGTGATGAGTTTATATGATGATATTTGATTAACGATAATGATAATAAAAGGTCCAGCATCTGATTCTGCAGCACCAGCTCTACGTCCTGCTCTACAGGTCTACAGTAGTCTTCGTGATATATTATCTACAGATGCTCAAACTATTCTATAGAACTATCTGCAGGTAACTTTATGTAGTCATTATACTGATTACTGATGCCTTTGTTCAATATAACTTCATTCCTTCAAGCATATTACTATATTCGAGTGTTCTTGAAAAAGATTTAGGGATATCTATGAATGGCTTATGAGATTTATAAAAAAAATTAAAATTTCACTTCATATCATAAAGTTTTTCTGGATCAATCTTGTAACAATAACTACCTCTCTGTTTTGGAGTCTAAATGAAATGGTTACTGTGGACAGACTGCAGCAAGAAAAAGGTGTAGAAAACACATGATGGAGACTGATGAATTTGTTTCAAGCACCTCTGAAATTTAACTAATGGACACCATTACCATCTCAACAACATACCTGAAGATGAAAAACCTTTGTAATTCTATAAGGAATGAAATTCAGGCAGACATAAAGATCGACAGCCATCATACAGTCCACGACTAGCATATTTTCCCCAGGTATTTGGCTTCATGTTAAATTTCAATATTTTTCAAGATTCTCTTGGTTTCAGAACTTAGTATTTTCCTGTTTTGAACAGATTTTTTCGTTATCATTTTCATTTGCCAAAGTTTTTCTACTCATATCTTCAGTAGCAGCATTGCACATATTCTCAGTTTTTGCTTCATATATTTTAACTTGGATTGCATTCTGAGATCAATTATTCAATTTTCAGTTCAATTGACCTGGCAAACATCACTGCAGCCATTTATAGCACAGAGCTGTGTAAATGACTGAAAAGTAGCTTTTTTGCTTCTAATTTTTGCAGTATGAAACAACATTCTCCTTGTGAATAGCTTGGCTTATTTATATACTTATGGCTTTCATTCAATTAGCAGTTGCCACTTCTTAAATATGTGTCCCGGTGTCTGACACCGACGCAACACCAACATATTAATCACATTCAATCAATTTATTTTCTCAAAATTTTACCGATGCCAACGTGTCAGCATCGTGTCATGTGTTTGTAGGATATGTGTATACACCATGGAGGTCTTATCATTGACATGACATCCCTATTAAGAAGAAAAGAATCAAAATGAGCAACGAATTGCAACATACAACTCCCACCAATATCAGAACAACCCTTAATCTCAAGTTCTCAACCAAAATCAATTATTTGCTTACCATTTGATCCTTTCACTAGATCCTCATGGTTTGAACAGAAGAAGAGAGAAATGGCACTTCCAACCAAAGCAACAACCATCTTGTACAAGTGCAATGTTGAATGAAGTTAGAGATGATTTTATGGTAGCTTTGAGATCTATCCGAATGTGAGAGTTGGAATACTTTCTTTGTTTAATAGTAGGAAAACAAGTTGCAATAATATAATTTATTACATTAATCATGTAAGTAATTATGACCTCTATTTGAAAAAGAATTGCAATTTTACAAGATTGTTACAAAGTTAGCAATGACAATTTAAAGAATTTATTCAGGAACAAGATTTACGAATACATGTATTACCAATATAAGAATACAGATCCAATGCTTATTCAAAATCTTAATCAAGATAGAAATTCACATACAAACAATCAAAAATAAGCATTCATTCAACATAAAAAATAAAGAGTAAGGATTAGAAAATTGTGCACCGGGGTTTATACTGGTTCGATTATCAACAAGATAACCTACATCCAGTCTTGAAATCTAAACCAGATTTCAGCCTTTCCAATAGAATTACTTGAGTACGTTTTTTACATATTGTCCAGCTTTAAACATAGCCTATCTATCTAACTCACTCACTTCTATTTCCACGCCACCTTATCCCTGGAGTCAATCGCCAAACTCACACGAGATGAAGATGAGACTCCTTCTTGATGAACTCATGCACCAACGAAGATCGTCACCAGTATACACCACTGGATTTCCAGAACATTCTTTACAATAGTTTTTACAAAAAAGTTAAAAGAGGACTAATGAAGACTCAATCACAATTTGAATTTCACACAAAAGGAATTTTCCAAATGAGTATTTTGTATGTGGTTACAATTATTTCTCTCAAAGTGTTTTTCCTGATTTCAGTGTTATGAAACGTGTAATGAATAATTGTTGAACTTACTGTGATTGATTCAGTTTATATATGTTCAGAAAAACAACAGGTAAATCGATTGCTCAATCGATTGCCCAATCGATTATCGCTTATCTTGTTTTTCTTGAATCATGAACATATAGAAATGAATCGATTTGCCAATCGATTCTTTTAATGCATAAATCAGAAACTGAAGCTAAGTTCATATCATAATCGATTGCATAATCAATTATAGGTGTTTTGTTCAAACAACGAGATCAAAACAATCGATTACTCAATCGACTCATATTCATTCACATAATCGATTTGGCAACGGGCTGTAACTCAAACAATTACTCCAATCGATTTGTCAATCGATTGGACTGATCACAGTGACTCCAGGAATTTGCTCCAATCGATTCGTCAATCGATTTGCCAGGTCACAATGATTCAGCTGTTTAACTCTAATTGATTTACCAATCGAATCGAATTGTTATAGTGGCTAAGCTATTTAGAAAACATTGATGTGCCAATCGACTAGGAACATGTTTTTGATATATGATTCAACATTTCATTTTTCCAATCGATTACCTAATCGATTGTGACAATACTTGAGGTTTAAGAAACTTAATTCAATTGATTGTCCAATCGATTGGATTGATCACAGAACTCATCCCTGATGAAAAAGTTTTGCACAATCGATTGATTTAGTAAGTGGTCCGTTCTGTTTATCACAAAATCGATTACTCAATTGATGTCCCAATCGATTGTCTAATGGATTGATTTAAAACCAGAACTCAGGTTTTTAAAACAAACTTTAAGTAATCGATTTCCCAATCGATGTACATAGTAAAATCTTTTGTTCTGAGTCAGAAAATCGATTGCCCAATGGATTGTTCAATTGACTTATCAGTTGATTGATTTATTTCCTTATATTATGATTCCATTTTTACTTTGGAAAATTACTTAAGTATGAAACCATAGTGATAAGTCTACTTATCAAACACTATGACCACTATTAACAGTAGGCAGATTTGCATCTTTCTCAAGCACATCCTCCAATTTTGCTTGATTCCTTGTGTTCCAAGCTTTTGTCCACGTGTATAGTGTTTGCTTGTTTTTCCTGAAATGTTACTCAGTTCAAACTGTTAGTTTTATCAAATGATGCATGTACATTGTATGTTTGTTAATTATGTCAAAATCATGATCAAGAGGGATTTTGTCTAACAATCTCGCCCTTGTTGAATGATTGACAAACATACAATTTTAACTTGAGTTTTACATTTCAAGACTTCAATTTATAATTACTTATATTAAAAAAAATACTCCCCCTGACTTTTAGACTCCATGATGTATTTCAACAGAATAAGCATAGGAGACCATAATCATGTTTAGTACCAAAGTAATCAAAGCATAATCGTAATCAGAGCATAAAAGTACAATTTAAATTGGATCAAATTCTCCTCCCTTTTGTCATTTAATTCAAAACGCGAATACAAGAGGGAATGATGCAGGAGTATTAAACTTTAGTATCAGGGTATTAGAGCTTAAAAAAGATTATCATCAGAGTATCAGAGTTATCACAATTAACAGATTAACATCAGAAGATCAGTAGTGGTATCAGATTTGGCATATTAATATAGTATCAACACATGGTATCAGAGCAGGTATCAGAGCAGTATAGTACATCAATACAGTATCAACACAAGTTAAATTCTTAAAATTTACTCCCCCTTAGTCATTGAATGCAAAACGGTATAACAAGGCATAACAATACACAGCTACAACCAAAATATTACATAGCAATAAAAGAACATTACAAAGCAACAAACAAAATCCTAAGCAACTAATCTAGGGCTGTTCCTCATTATTACCAACGGGAGAAGAAGAGATTGTTGTATTAGTCTCAGCAAGTGTCTCCTCATCATGAGGTTCAGTGCTATCTAAGTTGGTGGGGTTTTGTTCTTCAGCTGCTTGATGGCCTATGTCTACAATATATTCAAAAGATATCTTAAGCCCTAAATGTTCCTGTATCGCATCAACGTCCTGAACTACTGAGTTCAGAGTTGCTTGGAGCTTCATCAGTGATGCTTCTACTCTAGCATTATGAGCAGCCTGAGTTTCCATGAATTCCAGCAACTTTGTTAAAACCTCAGAATGGGCTTCAACTGGCTCAGCTTGTTCCACATTTGGCTGAGCTTGTTCAGCATTTGGCTATGCTCTTGTCCAAATGTCTTTGATTCTTCTCAATTGCATCTGATTTAAAATTGATTCTCCAAAAGTAAGAGTAGTTTTGGAAGATTCTTCATTAACGACAGAAACTCTGAAGTGTCTTAAAATCTTTGTGATGAGTTGTGGATAGGGGAGCAGCTGCTTACCATGAGCTGTTTCTTGCATATTCATGAGAACTATCCAAGCCCAACTCATCTTGAGCTCCTTGAACAATCCCTAAAGTAAAGTGATGTCCAGCCTCTGGGCTACTGCATGGTTGCCGGATCTCGATACTAACATCCTCGTTAGCACGTACATTAGTAGCCTATGTTGGACCTTCATTTTACCTGTCGGAAGTGAAATCTTTTCCACAAAGCCTTCGATAATCAGGTCCTGAACAGTAGTGTGCCTGTCAACTGAGGTTTCCCAAGCCTCATCAGGTGAGTCAGAGTCATCTCTGCCATCAATGGTTTCACCATGAAATGGTAAACCTGAGAGTTCAGAAAATTCCTCAAATGTCATAGACATTTTCTTTCCTTTAACTTCAGATTCAAAGCCTGTGTTTGTAAGTTTGAACTTGGAGTAGAAGGCTCTAATCAGGTTTGGATATGTGTCAAGGGAGCAGGAAAGAAAATCCACTAAGCCATGGAATTTTAAATGATTTTGAAAGGTGAAGCCAATGGAATCAAAGTAAGCAAAATCCATAGTTCGTGACTCATGGATTTTTCTTTTGAGAAAAGCAGGTGGTAAATCAAAGTCTTCAGCTGGTTTACTTTTAGCAGGTTGAGCTTTCTTGGGTTGAGGTGAAGAAATGGGTTTCTTCTTTTTCTGAGTTATTTCTTTCATCGCATCACCCATTAACTTTTTAGTTGGAGGAGCCTTCCTCTTCTTTGATTTTCCTTGATCAATTGCAATGGCCTTCCCTTTGTCTTTAGCCATGATTTTATGGGTGGGGATTGATACTCCCTTTGAAGTAGGTGGAGGTGATAGGGTTCTTCCACTTGAGGATGATGATGGTGATGATGTTCTTGTAGAGGTTTTCTTTACTCGTGCCATTGGTAAGATTGAAGATGTTTAGAAGTTTTTGAGAGTGATAAGAGATGTAAAGATTGCAGAGAAAGAGTAGAGAGGTTTGAGAATGTTTGAGAAATTCTAGAAAAATGAGATGGGAAATCGATTTAGGGTTTTAAGTATCACTGTTCAGAATCGATTAGGTAATCGATGTTTTAAAGATTTTGCCCAGATTAAATCGATTGCCAAATCGACTAAGTTACCGTTACTGGAGGAAGGTGAAAAATTTCAGTCATGATTGCCTCCAACGGCTAGTAAATTTTTGCAATAGTCATATATCAAACCGATTCCCAAATCGATTTCAGTTTAATTACTAAATCGATGTCTCAGTCGATTTCCATATCAGTTCAGAAAACTTCTCATCTCAGCATCGATTTCCAAATCGATTCATTTGAGTCTAGGTTTTAAAATATTGACTTAATCGATTGCCCAATCGATGCTCGGGTTGGAGTTTGAAAAAAATTAACATCTTTGGATGTTCTGGAAAAAATAATCGATTATGAAATCGATTCTTTAAACTATTTTCCAATAATTCAATCAATTGATAAATCGATTGGATTAATGAAAACTCCTGTCTTTACTACTACCTGAGATTAGAAAATCGATTATGCAATCGATTAGTGTGTTTTCAATTTTGACAATTTAAACACTGTGCATCATAAATCAATTTTGCAATCGATTTTGTAACGCTGTTTTTTTCTATCTAGTCACAGGATTATCGATTATGCTATCGATTTTGTTTCACACGAATCAAATTTCATCATAATCTATTATTCCATGTTTCATCCTAATGTGGAAGAAACTTTCCTTGGGTAAAGCTTTGGTAAAAATATCAGTTAACGGATCAGCTGTATTGATATATTCAAGCTTTATATTCCCATTTTGATGTTGATCCCTAATGAAGTGATGCCTAATCTCTATATGTTTAGTTCTAGAATGCATTACAGGATTTTTAGTAATATTGATAGCACTAGTATTATCACACATGATAGGCACAGTTCCTAGATCAACACCAAAATCATTGAGGTGTTGTTTCATCCAGAGAACTTGTGCACAACAGCTGCCAGCGGCTACATACTCAGCCTCAGCTATTGAGAGTGCTACACTATTTTGTTTCTTGCTATGCCAAGATACAAGGGAGTTTCCTAATAGTTGGCAAGTACTTGATGTACTTTTTCTGTCCAATTTGCATTTAGCAAAATCGGAGTCAGAAAAACCAAATAAAGTGCAAGTAGATCCCTTAGGATACCACAAACCTAGATTTTTGGTTCCTATTAGATATCTAAATGGGACTCTTTTGGATTAGCTTGATATCTTGCACACATGCATACACTATACATTATGTCTGGTCTACTAGCTGTAAGATATAGTAAAGATCCTATCATGCCTCTAAACATTGTTACATCTACAGGTTTTCCCTTTTCATCTCTATCTAAATGACAAACTTGGCTCATGGGTGTATCAATGGATTTAAATTTATCAAAGTCAAACTTCTTTAAAAGATCATTGCAGTATTTGGTTTGACTTAGGAAGATACCATTCTTGCTTTGATTGATTTGAAATCCCAAGAAGAAAGTTAGTTCTCCCATCATGGACATTTCAAATCTACCTTGCATTATGTTTTCAAATTCTTTGCACATCTCACTGTTTGTGGATCCAAAGATTATGTCATCAACATAAACTTGGACCAGTAAAATGTCTTTTCCTTTTGTTTTAATAAAAAGTGTTTTATCAACATTTCCTCTTACAAAGTTTTGTTGTATGAGGAAAGTGCTGAGTTTGTCATACCAAGCTCTAGGAGCTTGCTTCAATCCATAGAGGCCTTTTGTTAGTTTATAGACATGATTTGGAAAAACAAGATCTTCAAATCCTAGAGTTTGACTAACAAAAACTTCTTCTTGGATATCTCCATTTAGAAAGGTACTTTTTACATCCATTTGATATAATCTAACGTCCATGATACATGCATAAGCCAACAGGATTCTAATGGCTTCTAATCTAGCTACAGGGGCATAGGTCTCATCATAATCTATTCCATCTTCCTGATTGTAACCTTTGGCAACTAGTCTGGCTTTGTTCCTAGTTATGACTCCATTTTCATCCATTTTGTTCCTAAACACCCATCTAGTTCCAATTATGTGTTTATTTTCTGGTTTAGGAACTAAGATCCAAACTTTGTTTCTCTCAAATTGAATCAGCTCATCCTGCATGGCAATGATCCAGTCATTGTCCATGAGAGCTTCTTTAATGTTTTTGGGTTCTATTTGAGAAACAAATGTTGTGAAGTTACAAAATTGTCTAAGTGATTTTCTAGTGGCAACTTCTTTTGAGATCTCTCCTATGATGTTGTCAATAGGGTGGTTTCTATTAAATTTCCACTCCTTAGGTAAATCATTTTCCCTAATAGGTTCTACATATTCCAAGCTAGGTTGAGGTACAGTTTCATTAAGTTGTATAGGATTAGATTCTACAATATCATCTAGAGGAACATCAACTATAGAAGGAGTTCTGTTTAAGTTTTCAGCACACATTTCATCAAATTTAATATGGACAAACTCCTCTATAGTCTTAGTTCTCTTATTGTAGATTCTATAGGCCTTACTAGATTGTGAATACTCTAGAAAGATTCCCTCATCTGCCTTACGATCAAACTTTCCTAGGTGTTCTTTCCTATTATTCAATACAAAGCATTTGCATCCAAAGACTCTAAAGTAAGAGATATTTGGTTTTCTACCCTTGTATAACTCATAGGGAGTTTTTCTGAGTATTGGGCTAATTAGAACCCTATTAACTACATGTGTGGTTGTGCTTATTGCATCAGCCCAAAAATACTTAGGAAGATTTGAGTCTTTAATCATAGTCCTAGCTAATTCTTCTAAAGACCTATTCTTCCTTTCTACAACTCCATTTTGTTGTGGAGTTCTTGGGGCTGAGTACATGTGGTGAACTCCATGTTCTTCACAGTAATTATCAAAGGACTCATTCTGGAATTCCCCACCATGATCACTCTTGATGGACATTATTTTCTGGTTTGCCTCATTTTGTACTAAGTTTGCAAATCTTTTAAAAACTAGGAAGGCTTCACTCTTGTGAGCCAGAAAAAATGTCCAAGTATACCTAGAGTAATCATCTACTATCACAAAACCATACAAGTTACCTCCAAATCTTTTAATTTGAGATGGACCAAACAGATCCATATGTATTAATTGGAGAACCCTATCAGTTTTTACTAAATCTATTGGGGGAAAGGCTGACTTAACTAGCTTACTTTTCTCACAGGAATCACACAGTTTATCCTTAGTGAACTTTCTGTTTGGGAGTCCTAGAACTAATTGCTTACTTACTAGTTTATTAAGGTGATCCATATGTATATGAGCTACCCTTTTATGCCATAACCAGTTTTCATCAGAATTGGATAATAAACAGCAAATAGTACTAGCAGGCAAAGCATTAAAATCAAGCATGTATATGTTATTGACTCTTTCACCTACCAATTTCATTTCTTTATTCTCCTTATGCTCAAGTATACAAGACTGAGATGTAAAGCATACTTGGAAGCCTTTGTCACAGAGCTGACTTATACTCAGCAAATTATGTTTTAAACCCTCTACATACAGAACATTATTGATGGCTATTGATGATGCACTTCCTATGTCTCCAATACCACATTTCTTACCTTTGTTATTATCACCATATTTAACATAACCTCCTTCTTTTAAGTTTAAAGAAAGGAACTTTGACTTGTCTCCTGTCATATGTTTGGAGCATCCACTATCTAGGTACCATGAGTACCTTTGGGATGCCAAGCATACCTGAAACATAAAATCAAAATTTGATTTTAGGTACCCAACTTAAATTGGGTCCTGTAGGGTTAGTTTCACAGTACATTGATTTCTTTATTTTCCAAATTTGTTTCCATCCTTTATTAGCAAGATTTTTCAATTTACAATTAAAAACAAAATGTCCCTTTTTACAACAAAAGTGACATGTAACAACAGAGGATGAATTCTGATTTCGTTTAACAAAGATATCATTCATATTCTTTTGTCCAACAAAATTCTGATTCCTTTTAGCATTGCTGTTTTTCTTATAACTTTGCTAAATCAGATTTTAATGACTCAACAGTTCTTTCAAGTTCCATACACCTAATAAATCTATCATGTGATTCTTTTTTCAGATTTTCATTCAAGTCTACAATCACCTTATGATCTTTTTTAATTTCTTCACATATGATGCATTGTTTTTCAAGCATTTTCTTAGTACTAATTAACTGTTTGATTGCATTAACATATTCATCATGCAGTTCATTAAATGCATCATGTAATTCATCATAAGTAGGATTAGATGTGGAACTTACCTCACTTTCAGAATCTGAATCTGTATTAGCCATTAGACAAAGATTGGCTTCTTCTTCTTCTGAGGATCCAGAGGAGTCATCATCGTTATCATTCCAGGCAATGTAGGCTTTTCTAGATTTTGTTGATTGTGGTTCTTTGCCTTTATCTTTTCCAGTTTTGTTTCTGTTCTGCAATTTGAAACACTCAGATTTGATGAGTCATGTTTTCCCACACTCAAAGCAGGTTATCTTGCTGTCATTTGTCCTTGAGTTTGGTGGTTTTCTTGACTTGTTTTCTTTCTTTCTCAGGAACTTTTTGAATTTTCTGACTGACATTCCAAGCTTGGGGTCTTCCTCATCTTCAGTGCCAGAATTGTCTGTGCATTCTTCTAGTTCAGGCTTTAGTTTTTGAGTTTGAACTTTCAATGATAATCCTTTTGTTTTCTTATCTGTTTGTTCTGTCTCTCTCAACCTGTGCAGTTGCATCTCATGCTCTCTGAGTTTTCCAAATAATGTGGCAATTGACATGCTACCAAGGTCTTTTGATTCTGCAATGGCAGTGATCTTGGGCTGCCACTCTCTGGTTAGGCACCTCATGATTTTGCTGATCTGTTGCTCATTATCAATCACCTTACCAAGAGCATTTAGATTATTGACTATATGAGTGAATCTTGTTTGTAGGTCATTTATTGATTCATCCTTTTTCATATTGAACAGTTCATACTCATGCATCAGCGTGTTGATTCGGGCCCTCTTTACATTTGTTGTTCCTTCATGTGTTTCTTGAAGTGTGTCCCACATTTCCTTGGCAGTTTTGCAGTTTGACACCTTGAAAAATTCATCAGCATTCAAGGCAGAGGTTATAATATTTTTGGCCTTAGCATTATAGCCTACTTTTTTCTTATCCTCATCAGACCAATCTAATCTGGGTTTGAGGATGGATGTTTCACCTGTGCCAGCTATTTTAGGCACATAGGGACCCTCTAATACTGCTTTAAGTATATCAAGACTACATGCTTCTAGGAATATTAACATTCTCTCCTTCCAATACATGTAGGCAGTCCCATTAAATGCAGGGGGCCTAGCCAAGGATGCACCTTCTCCTAGGAAATCTATAGAGGTCATTTTCTTTTATGAGAGTTACTCTTGAAAGTTCAGGCTCGTGATGCCAATTGTAAGTAATTATGACTTCTATTTGAAAAAGAATTGTAATTTTACAAGATTGTTACAAAGTTAGCAGTGACAAATTACAGAATTTATTCACGAACAAGATTTACAAATACATGTATTACCAATATAAGAATACAGATCCAATGCTTATTCATAATCTTAATCAAGATAGAAATTCACATACAAACAATCAAGAATAAGCATTCATTCAACATCAAAAATAAAGAGTAAGGATAAGAAAATTGTGCACCAGGGTTTATACTGGTTCGATTATCAACAAGATAACCTACATCCAGTCCTGAAATCTAAACCAGATTTCAGCCTTTCCAATAGAATGACTTGAGTACGTTTTTTACAGATTGTCCAGCTTTAAACATAGCCTATCTATTTAACTCACTCACTTCTATTTACATGCCACCTTATCCCTAGAGTCAATTGCCAAACTCACACGAGATGAGGATGAGACTCCTTCTTGATGAACTCACGCACCAACGAAGATCGTCACCAGTATACACAACTGGATTTCCAGAACTTTCTTTACAATAGTTTTTACAAAAAAGCTAAAAGAGGACTAATGAAGACTCAATCACAATTTGAATTTCACACAAAAGGAATTTTCCAAATGAGTATTTTGTGTGTGGTTACAATTATTTCTCTCAAAGTGTTTTTCCTGATTTCAGTGTTATGAAACATGTAATTAATAATTGTTGAAGTTATTGTGATTGATTCAGTTTATATATGTTCAGAAAAACAATAGGTAAATCGATTGCTCAATCGATTATATAATAGTTTAAAACCAGCTTAATCGATTGCCCAATCAATTATCGCGTATCTTGTTTTTCTTGAATCTTGAACATATAGAAATGAATCGATTTGCCAATCGATTCTTTTAATGCATAAATCAGAAACTGAAGCTAAGTTCATATCAAAATCGATTGCATAATCGATTATAGGTGTTTTGTTCAAATGATTTGCTTTAATCGATTCGTCAATCGATTTGCCTGGTCACAATGATTCAGCTGTTTAACTCCAATTGATTTACCAATCGAATCGAATTGTTATAGTGGCTTAGCTATTTAGAAATCATCGATGTGCCAATCGACTAGGAACATGTTTTTGATATATGATTCAGCATTTCATTTTTCCAATCGATTACCTAATCGATTGTGACAATACTTGAAGTTTAAGAAACTTAATTCAATTGATTGTCCAATCGATTGGATTGATCACAAAACTCATCCCTGATGAAAAAGTTTTGCACAATCGATTTTCCAATCGATTGATTCAGTAAGTGGTCCGTTCTGTTTATCACAAAATCGATTACTTAATTGATGTCCAGATCGATTGTCTAATGGATTGATTTAAAACCAGAACTTAGGTTTTTAAAACAATCTTTAAGTAATCGATTTCCCAATCGATGTACTTAGTAAAATCTTTTGTTCTGAGTCAGACAATCGATTGCCCAATGGATTGTTCAATTGACTTATCAGTTGATTGATTTATTTCCTTATATTATGATTCCATTTTTACTTTGGAAAATTACTTAAGTATGAACCCATAGTGATAAGTCTACTTATTAAACACTATGACCACTATTAACACTAGGCAGATTTGCATCTTTCTCAAGCACATCCTCCAATTTTGCTTGATTCCTTGTGTTCCAAGCTTTTGTCCACGTGTATAGTGTTTGCTTGTTTTTCCTGAAATGTTACTCAGTTCAAACTATTAGTTTTATCAAATGATGCATGTACATTGTATATTTGTTAATTATGTCAAAATCATGATCAAGAGGGATTTTGTCTAACAAATCACAAACATGTTGATCATACATGTCTATTCTTGTATATCATATCATGTTTTAACTGGACTTCATACAATTATTCACCTACTACCAGAACCCAATTATGTGTATTAAAATTTTATTTGTACATGCAGATGTTGCCCAATAAAATAAATGCATTAAAAATATATATAGTTATCAAGACTTGTATTTCACATCTGGTGACACAACTCAACTGCAACAAAGTGACTAGACTCAGATGATTAACAAGCTTCAGTTAAGAATGAATCGTTTGAGAGAATTCGAATTCAAATCTTGACTAGAACAATTCTTGATTAAGTTTTACTTACCTCTTGACTGAACTCCGAATTGTTATTAAGTCTCATTCACCTGAGAACCAAGAACCTAAACGTTAAAACAAAAAAATCTAATGAGACAATTGCAACTATACCTATTGAGTAGATTTCCGCAAATGTATTGTACAACTTTTGCTCATTGGATATTAAATATAATATTAGCGTGATGTTTAATAGTTGTAATATTCACAAGGTCAGTATCTATATATATTTTTTATAAGTTCAGTATATTGACTAGCTTAGTATGAATCCAAACTAAATCACCAAATTCGCCATTAACTTTGTAAGATGTTATTTAATAAGTCATTGATATTACAAGTATTTTATTTCAAATACGTATTTGATTATATAAAATATTACTCCCATCCATCTTTCTATCAAATATCAAGTACTTAAACCGTTAAGTTGGTAATTATATTTAATCACTTACTATCAATTAGATCCTTATATTTAACTACTTACTATCAATTTAGTTCTAAAATAAAATGGTGTTAATCAACAGAATTTGATAGAAGAATAAATTTGAGTATTGTTTGACAGAATCATAAATGTATTTGAAATATTTGTAATTTCGGGCACCTGTTTGACAACATTTTAAAAAGTTAATGACAAATTTGGAATATAATACATATGTCAAGGCTATTTGAAATGAATTTTAAAACTAATTTTTTTAATATGTAACAAATTAGTCTAAAATAGTTTACACTGTTTTTAAATAGGTTTCCATAATTTTTATTTTATTTTTAAATTTAAAATTAAAACCATTTTTTTAATCTATATCAAAGGACCCATATTATGCCAAGGCCACTTGAAATGATTCGAGAGAAGATGGTTGAAAGACAGCTAAAGAAGCAAGGTGTGGTGAAGCTTCTTAACACACTTAACAAAAGGAGAGCAGAGATTGTAAGGTTATACTTTGGACTCAATAATAGAGACTCCTTTGTCTTTTGAAAAAATAGAAAAGCAGTTGAAACTATAACGGGAGAGAATTAGACAAAATTGCGACAAACTACTCTTGTAGATAGTCTCATTGTAGATAGTCTAAAGTTTTATGCAGTATAGAAAAAACATTTTCGTAATTATGATTTATGGATGGGAAATATAAATGAAATTGAAGTGAAGAAAATAATAGAATAATATTTGTTATTTCATTATTGTAGTTTGTTATTTCACTATTGTAGTCTTATATTGTTTATATAAAAAAAACTACTTATTAATGAGTAATGACTAATGAGTAGACTAATTATTAATGATACGATGATAAAAATAAAGCTAAAAAGAAAAAAAAATAGAAAATATGATTTATCTTAATTCTTCCACTTAACAAAGATATAAAGTTAATTTGACGGTTGATGCGAGGGAGTTAAAAATTAAAACCATAAGGAGATTGCGGTTTCAATATCAATTCTCAACAAAATCCTTGAAAAATCATCCTCAATCCATTTTAAGATATTTTTTCTAATGTGGAAAATTCATTAATTACATGGATAATGCTTGTGTGTCTAATTGCAATATCCAGGTAATTAATTTTTTTTTTTTTTCATTTGAGAATGATTTTCAAGGGTAAGATACAAGTAGGAGGTACAATTATAGATTATGTAATGGAGAATAAGATGAATATCTACTTTAAGAAAAATGATATCAATAAAATTATTATCAGAGGTATGATGGGTTGCCCCTTTTATTTTTTATAAGGATTAGTAAGAGGGGTGGAAATCAATTTTGGTAAGTTGTGAGCTTCACGGACGGACATATTGTCACAAGACAACACAAAATAGACAGACCAAAACTTAGTGGCTGGCTAAAAAAATTATGTATACATTAAGACATACTCCTGATATGAAACCCAAATGGCTTATTGTTGAATCCGTTGGTAGGTGGGGTTTGAAATTGTCTTATGATCAAGCTTACAGAGGCAAGAAAAGGGAATTAAGATTTTCTTTTTTTTGGGTCTTAAGATTAAGATATATTTTGAACTTAGAGTAAATATTAGACGGTTAAGTAAATTTTTAATTTTATAAAATTTTAAATTTTTTATTTTTAGTTATCATAAAAAAAATTATATTTTTTAATTTCTACAAAATTATCATACAAATTATTTTAGTATTTGTTGGAATGTCAACATATATTTTTAAATATCAAGAT
>JBBPBS010001130.1:10695902-10715322 GCA_037974835.1 Cicer judaicum
TTATGATATTAAAAAAATTATATATTTGTATGGAATTTTTTTATAATATTCTAAATATATTTATAAAAAATATTAAAAAATTAAAAGCTAAAGAGTAATAAACATGATTTATTCTAACACGGACTAAAATTATTTATAAAATAATTTTATAAACACTTAAAATTATAAACAGAGACTAAAAGAAATTATATAAGAATTTAAAAACTTATTTAAATCAAAATTAAATATTGATAATGAAAAATCATGGAATTAACATTAGAACAAAAAACAAAAATAAAGTTTTATATATTACCTATAACGGTTTTCCATTTCCATTTCAATGAAACATCTGCAAACACAAGCATTGAGAAAGAGGAGTTGTTAGTGTCATTCTATTTTCATACAAAATAAATAAAATGATCTTGCAACAAAGTGAATACTTTAAGAGATGAAATTTTAGGTTAAATTTGTTTTTTTAGTACTTTAACTTAATTTTCAATAAGTAACATGTATTAATGGAAAGTAAGAGAGGTACCTCAACATATTACCAGATAGGATCTATTATGTCAACTATATCCAAGAAAGAGTATCTATATTCTTAACTTCTTCTTGAAAAATGATTTTATTGTTAGTGGACCAAATACACGATCAAAATACTATTTAAGTCTTAATTTTTACACATACAAAATATAAATTACAATTTGTGACTTTAAAAATAACTATGATTAAAATTAAACATTTTTTAATAGTTCGGTGCTAGTTTATGATACATAAACACAATAAATAAAAAAATTCCACTATAAATGTATTCAAATTAAATTCATGCTTCAATGCTAAGTGATGGCAAGGGTGGTAAAATAGGCAACCTCCCCCATTTTGACCCTCTCTGCCACCAATCTGCCTAAAACAGGATATCTGCCTAAAACAGGATGAAGTGAATCAATTAGATAAATGAATCGAATTTCTAACTCTGCTTTGCATCTTGATGAATTGGTGGGTTGATTAGTTGATCCATCAATAAAAATTAAAAACTAAACGTATTGATTTTTAAGCATGTTGGGCCGTCAAAACAAAGTAAAACATTAAAGTTTAGTTTAATAAAATTCGACAATCATTATGTAAACAATAAAATTCTAAATGATTAATTTGTTGCGAAAAATTAGATCAACAATGAGGAGAGTATTAGGAATAGTCTATTTCTAACCCTCACTTTAATATTCACTATTTCATTGAAAAAAATTTAATCATCACTTTAAGTGGGATCTATTTTTAAAATATTTAAACTACATTAATTTTACTTAATATAAAAGAGTTAGTGTTAATTGGTGTAGGAAATAAAGTCTTCCTAACATCTCATGACAAAGAACAACAAAGTCAAAAAGTTATTAAAAAGTAGGTTTAATTGCAGTTTTATTCTCCATAATTTAGCTGAATTGCGAAAGTAGTCCCCTCATTTTGTTTCTCTCCAATTTTAGTCCTTAAACAGAATTTTGGTGCAGGAAATAAATGATATTTCATCAAATTTTGTACCAAAATTCTGTTTGGGAACCAAAACTGAAGAGAAATAAAATGGGGGACTACTTTCGTAATTCAGCTAAAATATAAAGACCAAAACTGCAATTAAACCTAAAAAATAAAAGAGATATTTTCAAAAGTTGTCTCTTATCGAACCTGTAGTATTTTTGGACAAAGATTGAAGCTGTAGTAAAGCATAATATTTTCAAATTAGGAAAAACCTATTGTAAACTCAGATTTTCAGGTATATCCACGGTTTAAATAGAATATTGGGTTAAATAGTTTTTTTCTTTAAATAAATTTGTTTTAAAATTTTTGGCCTAATATAATTTGCGTTTTATTTTTTGTCTTATTTTTATGTTAACTCATGTATATATCAAAATATTTGAATACTTATTTACAGTCAAATTTTAGACATTATAAACATTCTCATTACCAGTTTTTTTTTTAAATAATTATAATAGATAATTTAAATATGATATTTTAAATTTTTAATGCTTAAAATTTTATATTTTGGTTAAAATATTTTTTTATTTTGTAGAGAAGATTCTAATAATATTTTTATATCTCTGCAAAATATTATTCTAAAATTTGTAGAGTATATAATTTGATTTAAAGAAGAGATTAAAAATTAAAACCAAACTTTTTTTTAAACTAATTTTTTTTTTAAGAAAATTATAAAAATTAAAAAAAAAATGTTAAAATTTTGAAGAAATAAAAATTTATTTAACACTCAATAAAATAAACTTATTTCCTAAATTATTTAATCTTTTTGCTCGTTCATAACCTAGATTTGACGAGTGTCATTCTCACCAATGTATTTTTTTGTTAATAGGTAACTTAATCCAATAGTACTAAATCAGTAGAAGGATAAAAGCAAATACTCATTCTAGAATGTTTGAGTTGACGTGGGAAATTTGACAAAGGACTAGGTGATATGATTGTTGGTAGGGGTGGGCAAAGTTCAATTTTGAACTAGAACCGTTTAAAAATTGAACCGAATTGGTTTTCAGTTTGAAAAAACCAAACTGAACCAGTTTTAAGTTCAAAGAACCGAACCGAACCGGTTTATAAAAGTGGTGCACCGGTTTATTATTTTGAACCGAACCGAACTTGTTTAACTTGATTTTTTTTGTTCATATAGGCCAAAATTTATATAATTACCCCTAATTACTTCTAAAAAAAATTCGGTTCAAATTTTTTGAAAAAAATCCGGTTTGGTTTGGTTTTTTAACAAAAAACCGGTTCGATTCGGTTTTCTGAACTGAAAACCAGTTCGGTTCAGTTCTAGTTTTAAAAAATCAGTTCGAAAACAGTTCGGTTCTTAAACCAGTTCAGTTCAAAACTAGTTCGGTTCGGTTCGACAGTATGGTTCAGTTTTTGGTTTTTTTAAACACCCCTAATTGTTGGTATTGGTGTTGGTGTGTTGGAGATAATGTTGAGCTACTTGCATTGTGACAGTGTGTACCATTACTGCAAACTATATATACATATAGCAATATTTAACGTGTTTACTATTACAAAAAATAATCATATGACTTAATGATACATACACTCATAAATAAGATTAAAAAATGCATACAGAATTATGTGTCTTTTATTAATTACAAGTGCAAAAATTTCATCTTAAGTCAACTATATATAAAAACAATTTTTGAATTTGTATGGATTGAATTCAAATAAAAGAACTTATAAAAATTAAAAAAAGTTGTAATTATGAGATTAAAATTATATTTTAAAAAAGCTAATATTTAAAACCATATTAATTATCATAAAAACATATAGAACACATAAACTACAAAGGATACAATATTTAAAACCGTATCAGAAATAATTATCTAACTTGTTTGTAGTAAACATAAATATAATAAAAACTGCAAATATTTAGTCTAAAAGAAATGCAAAATTAAATATTATTTTAGAAAAGGCATATATATTTACTTACGAGTAAAAATTTTACATTAAATTTTTAATAAAATTTATGTATTTTCACACGATCACTCGATATTTCAGTTCTAATATGATATCGACATTTCCATTATAATATAATATATAAAAATAAATAACTATTTTGAATGTAAACACAAAATTAATTTACATTAATTGTGTATATTCATTAAACTTAAATTAATTTTTGATGAAAACAAAAATTTCATTCAATCAAGCATTGAATATGGTACTCAATATTTTAAGATCACATCAATCAAGGAAGAATAACCTCATTTTCAATTTAAACTTTGTTCAATACAAAAGTTCAAAACCAACCTTTTTGTTTTAAATGGCATTAGCGTATTGAGAATAATGGATGTAAAGAAACACTTTTATAGTGATAGACAATATATGAACCATTAATTTTATAGTTTTTAACATATTAAAGAATGAAATAAAAAAAAAAAAATAAATGTAAAATGATTTAACATGTTAAAAAATATCAATAAATCTAGTACAAATTTGGATTGTCCACCTTTGATTTTCGTACTTTTTTTTTACTTTTTTCTCTTTATCTCTTTATATTTTGTTTTTTCTGTCATGATTTTCTCTTCTAAGACTTAGAGAAAAAGAAAATTAGAGAAAAAGAAAATTATTCGTCAAAGGAACAATTAAAAATCAAACTTTAACTTTTGAGAAAAATTTGGATTCTAAAACATTTTACTGGCAAAAATTGATAGTAAAAGATACACTTCTAGAGTTATGTAGAAAAATCAAACAAGGAAACATAATCTTTTTTTAAGATGGAAACAGAAATATAACTTTATTTAATACTTTGGAAATTTGAAAGAATTTGATTTTAAATATGAAACCCAATCATTAGTGATGAGTTATATAAATATTAATTGCTTGAATTAGTATTTTAAAACAAATAAATACTTCATTTTTTTAATCTTTAAAAGCGTAGAATAATGTAATTTTAATTATTGATTCACTCGAAAACCTAAATTATATTTTAAATTATTAAAATAATTTTAAAAAAATACAATTTATTATGACAAAAGTCGTTAAAAGCTACAATTTGTTGTTAAAATAATTTATGACCATTATAATGTCTAAAATTAGCTGAATCATCTTACATTTTGATGTTTTAAAAACTACTGGATTTTTGATTGAGTTAAGTATACTAAATCAACAACACCAACACTTTCAAATATTAAAATTGTAGTTTACCTTAACACAAATTAATCTCATGTGTTAAAAAATTCGGGTAACATGTGTTCGCTTAATAAATTAAAACTAAATTGAAGTAATCTATTAGGCGTATGATTTACGACCACAGAGTTGAGATAATAAAAAACTGTAATAAATTCAATTAATATTTATAGTGAAGATTCATTTTCTTTCCTAAGAATATTTGTGATTTTCAATTTAATTCTTGAAAAAAAACTAAAGTACTTTTTGATGGAAAAAAAATCATAACAATTTAATTTCTACTTAAATCTTCGTTAGAAAGAAATAATTATGTCCCTACAATAATTAAAATAAGATAGTTAGATTCTTAACAATAATTAAAAAAAGGAATTTTAACTCCTAAAGAAAATGAAATAAACTAACATAATACATATGAGTACATCAATTAAGATAATATAATTAGAAGAAGAAAAAAAGCATTAGTTGACGAAACTAATGCAAAATATAATTATTTGGGAATTTTTTCTCAAGAATTGAAATGAGTTTTCAATCTAATATTTGAAAAGTCATTTGTGAACCGTATGATTTTTTATGGCTAGGTGTCATGTAGATCTTTGTTTTCTTTACAAAAGAGGGGATACGTATTTTTATGAGAAAAAGAGGTATGCACTATTTAATGTAAAATTATTTTATACTAAAATCTAGTAGAATTGATGCATTTCGCCACATCACATGACTTTATCCTTCTTTTATGGCAATGACATATGATAGGGCTGGACAAGATCTTGTGGTCCAACCGAAATTGACTGGTCCGAGGTCCAAAATGCGCATACGGGCGGATAAAGCCGGGTCTAACGGGTAAGCGGGTGAAGAAAGACGGATTGGACTGGTTATATACGGGCGGGTTCAGGTTGTAAAAATTGGACCGTAATAAACCGAACCCGACCGTACATGTGTGGGGACGTTTAGGCCACGGGAAAGAAACAGACCCACTCCTACCGATCCAAAGTATAAATACTTAACATTAACAATCAAACCCTAGAATGTCATTTTGCCTCCACACAACTCACTCGTTCCTCTTTGCCGTTTCCATCTTTAAACCCTAACTCCTTTGTTTTCTTCAGTTCTCTCTTTGAGATCCTCTCGTTTTCGTTCCAATTTATGTTTGTTGTGGTTCCATTGTAAGTCTAACATCCTTCATCATTTTAGTTATTTTGTAGGTTTTTTTTTTGTCTTTCAAATTTGGGGCTCTCATTTTCGTTCAACATATTTGGCTAACATGTATTTATTTTTATTGTTTAGGTTAATAATCGAACAAACTTGATGTATTGAGAAGTTGAAATATCACCATACATTTGGTATTAAAAGTTATATCTTTTAATGTTTTTATTTTTTTGTTTATGATGTCTTTTGACAAGGTTTTTTTTAGGTTTTGATTTTAGAGTTGAGACTTAGGATTTTTGCCATTTTTGTATTTTGTTTAAGACGTAGGGTTTCTGGGTTTTGTTATTATGCATGTTCTTCAAAGAACATTTACAGGTTTTCTGTGTATTACTGATTACAGTTTGTTTAAAAGGTTATGTTTTTTTTTTATTCCTAAAAAAATGTATAATGCTCCTCATAATTTTATTTCAAGTTTAAGGCTTGGATATTGATTATAATTTGTTTAAGTGTTTTATTTTTTATTTTATTTTAATTACATTTCATCTATTCTTAGTAATTTGATAATTTAAAATATGTTATATGTGCAGGTTTATCATTGAAGATTTGAATCTTATGTTGATTTATGGTCAGATAGTTCATCATCAATCAATTTAAAAATGAGACAAAATTAGATTAATGTATTGATCAATGAAAATATAATTATTCTGATTAGTTTTCCATTATAAAAGGTTAAGAGTAAATTAAATAAGGTTAACAAAGGAAAACTGAGTCAAAAATAATTTAATAATGAAGGAATAAATTAACAAAATTGTTTTACTCAAATTAACCTTTTAAATAAATATAAAAATGTTTGATAAAATTAATTGGGGCAAATTTTTTTGAATGGGCCAAAAAGAATTTCAGATTTTATTGGACCAAAAAAATTTATTGGGCCAAACTTTTTTGAATGGTCTAAAAAAAATTATGGACTTTATTGAAATAAATCAATTTAAATGGACGAAATGCTACATAGTTCAAAAAGTGTCTGACCCGAATCTACCCACCCGTAAGACCCGCGCACCATTGACCCGACACCCGTTCAAACCGAAAATTTAAATGGACGAAATTGGGTCTCTTTTGACCACCCGTGAATTAGACCAAATTCAGAAATTGGGCCCGAAACCGTCGGGACCCGCCCTTTGTCCACCCCTAACATATGATACAATAGATAACTCATTGATTTCAGTGTAAAATCATTTGAAAGAGATCAGTTTTAACTTTTTATACATTGGCAATAGTGAATAAATGTTTACACATTTGATAAATTACATCTAGTTGAAGTTAAATATTTTTAATAATCCAATAGTCATATCTAAGTATAGTATCAAAATATATTTTGTTTGTTAAAAGAAAAATTACGTATAAAAAGTGATATGGTTTATGAAACAAGAAAATTATTTTATCGTTAAATATTTGATTTGTCAATAAAAACCATAATTTAATCAAATCACATGATCTTGGCTAGGTGACACTTTTTGGGCATAAATTGAGTATTACACAAACTAATTCTTCGAGTTTAGTGGAACTCAAATGAGAGGCGAAATCTTCCTAAGAGTTTTAATGTTGTTGCAAGTTTAAGTTCAGATTCAAACTTAAGACCTCGATTAAACGAGAAGAGACCCGTGCCATAAGCACTCGTGGGTAGTTAGGTGCCACTTTGTTGAAATTGAAGATTTTAATCTCCTATCTATCTAAAAAAAACACTACCTTGATAATCCAAAAATACCCTCACTTAATCCCAATTTGTTTTCTTCAAATGATAACACATCATCCTATTTTCACTCATTTTGTCCATATTTTACCTTCCATCTCTCTCTCTTCCTTTTTTTATCCTCTCTCTCTAATCTATTTCTTCTCTTATAACAAAAATCGCAATTTTCTTCTTTCTCTCATCACCCAAAAATCAAACAAACCACTAAGATTCTCTTCTTCTTCTTCTTCTTCTTCTTCTTCTTCTTCTTCTTCTTCTTCTTCTTCTTCTTCTTCTTCTTCTTCTTCTTCTTCTTCTTCTTCTTCTTCTTCTTCTTCTTCTTCTTCTTCTTCTTCTTCTTCTTCTTCTTCTTCTTCTTCTTCTTCTTCTTCTTCTTCTTCTTCTTCTTCTTCTTCTTCTTCTTCTTCTTCTTCTTCTTCTTCTTCTTCTTCTTCTTCTTCTTCTTCTTCTTCTTCTTCTTCTTCTTCTTCTTCTTCTATTGATCTTCATCTTTTTCTATTTCTATTTCTCTTCAAAGAGATATTAATTTTTGAAGTTTGTGATTTTTGTTAGCTATAATGTTTCATTTTTGGGGACGTGTGATGGTTAAAGGTTGTATTTTAAGGTGTTTTGGTAAAATGTTGCATTTTTTATTTTGCTAGTTAAATGTTGCATTTTTAAGATTTTTTTTGGGTAATTAAGAGTTGTAATGGTAAAATATTGCATTTTTTATTTGGATGGTTAAAAGTGGCATCAATTTTACAAAGCTTTTTTCTTAAAAGAGTATCAACTTGTTACCTTTTTCACCTTGCAATTTCAATAGCATTTTCAATTTTATGTCAATGAATAATGGAAGACCAAATAAATGTGAACAGATATAATGAAAGAAAATGCACCTTGAATAGAGAGTAATAGAAGACCAAATATAAGGAAGGAGTTTTTTGATATTATAATGGAGAAATTTGGATATAAGCAAGGACTGAGTATGACTAATAGGTATCAAGTGGGTCATTTGGCAACACTATTTGTTGTGGGGGAAACTAGGGAGTGAGGACGATAGCTCCCCGTAGTATGGTTTATGAGCATTGTTGTAATCTAAATCTTGTTATTAATATTTAAGAACAACTTGTACTATGTAAATCATAATTCATTTATCGAATAATATGAAACTACTGTTGCTATGTAGTTGGAGATTTAGGCATCATTGGTCAAACTTCGTTAACAAATTTCTTGCATTCCTATTTATAATTTATCCCTTTATTATTTTAAGATCGTGTTGTTGTTTTAATAATTGGTATCAGATGACAAGTAACTCTGGTGCGAAATTCAAAGTGGCAAGGTTTGATGGAATGAGCAACTTCGCATTATGGAAATGAAGGGTTAACGATCTGTTGGCACAAAAAAAGTCTTCAAAAGATGTTGTGTGGGGAGAAACCTATAGTCATGGCATAATTTGATTGCACAAAGATGAAGGATAAACTTAAAGACATGATTCTTCTATGTTTATTAGATGAAGTGATGTATCATATTATAAACCTAGAATCTCTAAAAGAGGTTTGGGAGAAATTGGAAAGTCAGTATCTATGCAAAAAGCTCACGAACAAATTACTTGTGAAGCAAGAATCCGATTTTCAACAACATATCAATACCTACAAAGAAATAGTCTTTGATTTGGTGAAGCTTAGGGAGAAGGTCGATGACGAAGAGGAAGCTATTATTCTACTGTGCTCATTATCAGGTTTGTTTGATCACCTAGTGACAACTCTTGCATACAAAAAAGACTATATCAAGTTGGATGATATTACTACTGCACTTCAGTCTCACTCTTAAATGAGACATAATGTAGAGGAATGATCTTCAGGAAAAGGTCAATATGTAAAAGAAGGTCAACATCGTGAGAGGAACAAAGGTAAAGCATTTCCTAAGGAAAAGTGGTCTAAGTCCAAGAACATAAAAAAAAATAGAATGCTTCAGCTACAAACAAATCAAGAATTGGAGCAAGGACTATCCAAACAAACAACATGGTTTATCTAGTTTTGAGAACGTGGTTCAAACTAAGATATTATTTGTTTCATATAACAAGTGCGCAAAAATATGGATTCTTCCATCGGGTTGTTCTTACCACATAATGTCGCATGGGAGTGGCTTACCACATTCAAAATAGGAAATTTTGGTTTTATTTATTTGGGTGATGATAAAGTATGTGCTATCATTGGAATGAGATAGATTAAAATTGCTATAGACATTGGTGGCATGCAGATGTTGAATGATGTCAGATATATTCCAAAATTATGAAAGAATTTGATCTCCCTAGGTACTCTATAGAAAAAGGCTTGTCGTATAGGTTTGATGGAGATATGGACATTTTGAAGGTTAGCAAATGTGCGTTAACAATGATGAGAGCAAAGAGGACTGCAAGAACATCTACAAATTATTGAGTTGTATTGTTGTAGGTGATGTTGCGTCAGTTGAGTTTGATGTTGATGAAACAAAACTATGGCACATGCGTTTGGATCATCATAGTGAGCGTGGGATGTCAAAACTTCATAAGAGACATTTGTTGAAGGATGTCTAGTTGTATGCTAGATCTGTGCAATTATTGTGTATTTGGGTAATAGTGTCATGTTTGTTTTAAATTTAGGAAACAAAAAATAGAGGTAATCCTAGATTGTGTACATTCTTAATTATAGGGGTCTTACAAAGAGCCCTCAATCGGTGGTTTTAAGTATTTTTTGACTATTATAGATAACTTTTCACGCAAGGTTTGAGTGTATTTCCTCAAACATAAATATGAAGTTTTTGCCAAGTTCAAGACATGGAAAACAGATGTAAAGAATCAAATAGGCACAAAAATCATGTATTTGCGGATAAATAATGGGACATAGTACACTAACTCAAATTTTCAGAAATTTTGTGTAGAACGCGATATTCAGAGGAATTTTTCAGTTTGAAAGATACCACAACAAAATGGTGTGTCAAAGAGAATAAACAAGTCTCTAACTTAAAGAGCAAGATGTCTCTGATTAAATGTTGGACTTTCTAAGGGTTTCTAGGTAGAGGCTATTAACATGACATGTTATATTATCAATCGGTCACCACAAGTTTCATTGGAGGAGAAAATTGCATAGGAGGTATGGACAAGTGACCTCATTAATCTTGAAAACTTAAGAGGTTTTGGGTGTTCAGCTTATGTGCATATACCCAATGAAGATAGATCTAAAATTGATCCAAAATCAAAGAAGTATATATTCGTTAGTTATGCAAAATATGTGAAGGGGTTCAAGTCATGGGATCCAGTTTCAAAGAAGATGATGATCAATAGAGATGTTGTGTTTAATGAGTAGTGCATGTTGAAATAATCAGTTGAAAAATATGTTTCCACATTAGAGAAAGAAAATTCCAATAGTAAGGTGATTCATGTCGAGTTAAACCACTGCCGGTGAGCAATACTTGGGTAATACCTGAATCACAAGTCGAACCAAAATCTGATATTGAACATACATGTGGAGTACAAGATTACTCTCTTGTATGTGATCGAGAGCGCCATTAGATTCACTAAACCAGAAAGATATGGGTAAAAAGATTTAACAAATTATGTACTTCTTACTAGTTTTGGAGACTCATACACTTTTCAAGAGACTATAGCTAGCTAAGTGAAAGATAAGTGGATGGGTGCTATTTGGATGAGATAGAGTCCTTAATGAAAAATTAGACATGGGAGCTTATTCATCTTCCTAATGGGAAAAGGATTATCAGTTGCGAGTGAGTATACAAGAGAAAACCAACGGTAATAGAAAAAGAATAAGAAAAGTTCAAGAGTCGTCTTGCAACAACGGAGTATTTACAATAGAAAGGGTTTGGCTATGAGGAAATTTTCTCTTAGGTCGCTGGACATACTTCTGTTAGGGAAATGCTAGCCTTGGTAACCAGTCAGAACATGCATTTAGAGTATATGGGTGTACAAACATCATTTATTCACGATATTTTAGATGAACAAATTTACAAGGAGCAACTAGAGGGTATCAAAGATATTAGACAATATAGACGAGTTTGTAAATTGAAGAAGCCTTTGTATGGTCTAAAGTAGTCTCAAAGGCAATGATACAAACATTTTGATTCATACATGTTTCCAATTGGTTACAAAAGATATGAGTATGATTGTTGTGTTTATGTTATAATCTTCGATGATAGCTCTTTTCTTTTCTTGTTATTTAAGTTGATAATATGTTGACTACTACTAATCATTTACAAGATGTAAATGAACTAAGAACCATATTGAGAAAACAGTTTGACATGAATTTTTCAGTGCTGTTTAGAAGATTCTTAGTATGAAAATTCACAGGGATATGAGTACTAGAAAATTATGGCTCTCTTAAAAAATCTATGTTGAAAATATGTTAGAAAACTTTGATATGAGCCATTTGAAGGTTGTGAGTACTCCATTGGTGAATCACTTTAAGTTGTCTATGGATCAATGTCCAAAGAAAAATGTAGAAGCTACGTATATGTCAAACTTTTCGTATGTCGATATTGTTGGTTGTTTAATCTATTATATGGATCAATGTCCAAAGAAAAATGCAGAAGCTAAGTATATGTCAAACTTTTCGTATGTCGGTATTGTTGGTTGTCCATCCTCAGGGTGATATTTCCACATCTATTGCTGTTGATCAAAAGCCTATCTCTATGAAAGAAGCTAATGAAAATTATAATGTTGTCTCAAACGGTGTGAGTGCTAAAAGTCGCACTCCTACTTCTGGTTATCAGGATCCCCAATTTGGTTTTGATGGAGTACGGTTACCCATCCCATGGTTAGATTCCCCAATTTTTTTCAGATGGTTTTGATGGTGAACAATTTGGGCTTTCTTTTATACTTTCTTGGTGCACGATTATTCTCTCTCCAACGGTTCCAGATCTGCCCTTACTTTTCAATTTTGATCAATAAAAATATGTGTCATTGTTCAAATAGCTGTTATCTCTCTTGTTTTGGACGCATTTTCTTACTTTGATGATCGATCATGACTTTGTTTCGTTAGAGTTGCATTGCTTCTTCTTTGGTGTTTGTCATGCAATTTAGTTCTTATTAATAGATTATAACAGTGGCTTCTATTTCCACCGATGATCATTCTGGTGGTGTCCCTTTTCCCACAGATGAATTATATTAGTGACAACTTCTTCTTCCATTGATGGTTATTCTGCCGAGATCTTCTATTTTCATGACTCACTTTATATTGGCAATTTGTCCCAAATGCACTGGCCCAATCTTTGTCCCAGATGTATTGGCCTTGCCTTTCTCTCTTTGAAGCACGCGTTTATGATATTATTGATTTGAACCTTCCAAATGCAGGTTTTTAGAAGGACAGACCTTGCTTTGTTGAATTGCTTGCCGTGAATTTCTCTCATGCTGATGATCATTCCGGCTATCTAGCTAGGCTATATTTATAGCAATTCTCTCCGACTTCACATGCATCCCTGAGTTGCTTTTCCATCTTTTTTATTATTTTGCAGAGCAAAATATTGTTTTCTTGTAACAAGCTAAAGCTTAGTAAGCTTTAGCTTGAGGGGGAGTGTTAGAATATTATAAAATATCTTATAATATCTTATAGTATCTTTTATATTATATTAGAGTATCTTGAGTTATTTTCTATGATTAATTTATAATCATAGAGAATCTTATAATATCTCTTATTATTATTATTATTATTATTATAATTTATTCCTAATTTAGGATTTAGCGTATGTTTCTCTATAAATAGAGATTAATATTGAATTTTTTGTAATCAATTCAGCATTAAGCTATTATCAATAACATTTAAACCCTTATTATTTTCTCTCCTCCTTTTCTCTAAAATCCCACGACTTCAACAAATGCATAAATGATGCATGTTTATGATGATTTGTAGGCTCTCCTTGATCAAGATGTATGGATTTATAAGGCTTGCACATTGTCAATGGAAAAAGTATTTAAAAGTTTTTTCTTCTTTTCCAATGAATGATGTTCTTACTCCTTTTAGATTTACTAAAGAAGAATGTATATGCTTGTCTAATTTGAATATGATTAACTTAGTAATTTTTTTTTACTATTTCTTATTATATAAATAAAGCCTTTATTATTTTCCATCGTGTTTAAAATTTAACAATTATTTGATTTCTATCACAATAACATTATTACTATTGTATATGTATACACTCTTTAACGAGGACAATTCTCCAATAAAACATAATTTTCTTAGTGTCGCGGCCCAAAATTTCAAGTTTTCCTTGAATTCAATAGAGTCACCACTAAAATTTATTTTAAAATAGGAAAAAATTGGGAAAACACTTAAAAAATAAAAATAAAAAATAAAAAATGTTATTTGATATCAGATTTTGAGTTGAGTTAGAGAGTCAATTATGTGTAGGGAATGGAAGGTATCAACACTCTACGACATCTGTTAAGAATACGGTTACTTATAATTAATTGTGAAAAATTATATCAACTTAAATATATTTATTTCCCTTAATTATTAAATATGAATATATATTATTTTTTATAAATGTGATTTTTTGAGATAAAAATGTGATTAAAAAGAGTGGAAATTTTTTTTTTATTAGTGTGTTTTACAAGAGTGTGATCTTGCTCCTACGTATCTCCCAGCGCGATGGTGAAATTAAAGCTACGTAGTTCTTGGTAGAAAATATGAATGTGTTGATTGAGATGTCATATCTTGTTTAATCCTCTTAATAATATTTTTTATTTTTAAATTGAGTTTTAAAACCAACAAATAGTTTAACTTGTCTTAACAACTCCAAGATTAAGAAAAACACATCTAATTAATTAAATTTTAAAAAATTGATTTTAGATCTATTTATTTATAAAAATAAAATTTAAAACTATCAAAATATATAATTTTTATTACGCAACTCTAGGATTAAAATATGTCATTTTTAGTTAATTTTTATTACGCAACTCTAGGATTAAAATTGTTTATGGTTTTTAATTTATTTATGAAGATGAGATTTAGAACCACCAAGTTGTCACAATTTATGTTCTAATAACTCAAAGATTAAAAAGATGCCACATCTAGTTAATTTTGAATGAAATATTTGTTATAAGTTTTATTTTATTTTATTTTTAAGAAAAAAAAAATGATACTAAATATTAAATAAGTTTAAATGATTCATCGAAATAAAATTAGTAATGAACACGAAAATAAAATAGCAAAAAGAAAAATATATGGACTTGTAACTTAATCTATTTAAATAGAAAAAAAAACATTTTAAATACTAATTACAAATATAATCCTCTTTTAAACTATTTTGTAATTTAATAACTGAAAAAATAAAATTCATTTTAATATTAAATAGCACAACCCAAAAAGAAAAACAAAACTAATATAATGTAAAATAAATTATATTTATAGCCATTTAATTATGTGATTATGTCTATAATTACTTATATTAAACAAAATTATCAATAGTAAATGAAATAAACACATCTAATAACTACTTAATGTGAAACTGGCATGGAGATGGAGACCGTGAACCATACATCTATTACCAAAATCACGTTTTGTTCGAAAAGCATATAAGGAAACATGAAACAAATTTCCAAAATCACATAAAAAATTAATCTCAAACAAAATACTATCTTTTAAATCTTACATCAAAAAATGATCTCAAACAAAACTCTATTCACATATACCAATACAAAAATATCATCTTTCAATAGTATATAGTAGAGCAAACATAAAGAGAATGAGAAAATACTATTTTCACAGTGCGTGGTGGTGTGCGGATGTATGAAGTTCTCTTGTTTATTTTTCGTCTATGCTGTTAAGTTTTGCTTGAGTATTTTAAAGTTATGAGTTGATGGGAGGAAGTACTGTGGTGTATCTTTCTTCTTCTCTTCTCATATTAGAAACAACAAAGAAATAAATGAAAAAAACTCTCCTTTTATCTTCCTATTTTTTTTCTTCTGAAAATCAATATGCCTTGATTTTTTTGCTTCAATATGTAGGCTAAAACGAGGAATGGTTGTGTTTATCATATAAATTTAACTTCTAGATTTTACACTGGATTTGCAACAAGATAAAGCAAACTGATACAACTAAGGAAATGAACATAGAGGGAGTGGGAAAGCGCAGAAACAGGAAGACAGGGAAGTGCACGCGAAATGGAATGGCGGCACAAGCTAGGCAGGAAAGGTGGGATGGGAAAGGAAGTAGTACACTCGAGGAAGGCAACTTTTTTTAACATTTCTTTATTTTTTGTTTTACTTTGTTTTTGTTTTGTTTTGTATTTTTAATGTTAAATGTCATGTAATAAAACTATAACATATTTCTTTTATTTAAATTATCTTTATTTGGTCGGACAAGATTGAGGTATTATAGATGCCCCTATTTAATAATATTTTAGCAGTCAAAATAATATCGTAGTAAAAGTAAATAAGTTCGAATGTAAGAGAAAACAGAAAATAATTTGATTGTAATGTAAACAAAAAGTCGATAATTGGGAAAATGAAAAAAAAAATGTAAATTTTTTTGGTGATTGGCAAAAAAAAAAAAATAGACAAATAAAAAAAATAGTAAATAAAAAACATGACCGTAGTCGAATTGATGACCGATGATCGACATAAATAAAAAACATATTTATCTTTGGATTGGTTACCGATGCGTAGATCGACATAAATAAAATGACCGTCTTTGGGTTGGTTACCGATGCGTTAATCGACATAAACAATGTGATGACATATATAATGTGATCGTCTTCGGATTGATTATCGATGCGTATATCGACATAAATAAAAGGTAATTGCAAGCAAACATGAGTTTCTATGATAAATAAAGGGAAATTGTTTTTTTATTTTATTTTAAAAAAACATGTTTACGGTAATTGCAATGCAAACGTATAATCAATAATGTGACACAAAAGTTGATTACCGATGCATTGATCCACATAAACAATGTGATGACATAAATAATGTGATCGTCTTCAGATTGATTACCGATGCGTAGATCCACATAAATAAAAGGGAATTGCAAGCAAACATGAGTTTATAGGGTAAATAAAGGAAATGTTTTTTATTTTCTTTAAAAAAAATATGTTTATGGTAATTGCAATGCAAACGTATAATGAATAATGTGACAAAAGTTGTTGAGTATAAATAAAATACACATATAAGATATGCATGATTCATTCATTATAAATGATATAAGGTTGTTGAGTATACGTAAAATATGAGTGAAGATGCATATATCATGTGTGACTATTTTAAAGATTCATACAATGAAGATAAATTCTTGTTTATTTTTTTGGTCCCTGATCTTTATGCGACTTTATACACCTACAAGATTTAATGAATCAATGAAGATAACAATCGTTCTTTGCATGATGATTCTAGTATATCTAGTGTAATCACCTTTTGGTTTTTGTTTTTGTTTTTTTGAGGCCAATCAAATGTGCATTGTTTAAAATACTTACCCTTCATTTTTCTTAGACACACATATATCTCGCGTTCTCGTGTATATATTTTCAAGCGTCAAAATATTTAAGATATTTTTTTTTATATTTTCATATATTTCAAATTCTAATATTTATTATCATAAAATGACAATTTAAAATACTAGAACAAATCAACCATGAAGCTACGTTAGTTTAGAAACAAACAACAATAGAAAATGTACATTCATTACATTAGAAACAAAACAAATGGAGTTACAATATATGGATAAGTGTGTTTTTTTAGTTGGAAAGATAACAAACGCTTGTCATTCTTGTAACTTAGGAGTCTTGTTGGTCAGCTTCCAAGAACAATAATTGCCCCAGTTTGAACCACTTGATCCTTTTTGCTATCCCTAACTTTTGCATGGACCCCTCGTCTAGGTTTTCAATCCATCGAGATTCTCTAATTTTTGGATAGGTTTCCTTTTTAGGTTTTCAACATAGCCAACACAATTTTCTATTATTTTCATTTTTTTAAGCATAATATTTCTTGACTGCATTTGAATTTACTAGAAGTGGAAGCTCAACTTCATCCATTTCTATGAGTATTAGAGCTACCTCAGAGAAAGATTTTTTCATAACATATGGTCCTTCGTAGTTCGGAGTCCACTTTCCATGAGAATCCTTTTTTACGGGCAATATTTTCTTTAACACTAAGTCTCTTTCTTGAAACTCTTGAGGACATACTTTTTTCTCGTAGGCCTTTTTGAGTCTTTTCTAATATAACTAACCATGACACAAAGTTATCATTCTTTTTTCTTCTATGAGATTCAATTGGTCATATCGTGATTGAACCCACTCTACCTCTTCTAGTTTTGTTTCCACCAGGACTCTGATCGAGGGAATTTCAACTTCAATGAGAAGTACTGCTTCCATTTCATACACCAACGAGAAAGGAGTTGCCCCTGTTGAGGTGCGAATAGAGGTTCCATAGCCATGTAATGCAAAGGGAAACATTTCATGCCAGTCCTTATATGTCTCCACCATATTTTGAATGATCGTCTTGGTATTCTTATTTGCTGCTTCTACTGCCCCATTCATTTTCGAACGATATGGAGAAGAATTATGGTGCTGAATTTTGAAACTATCACACAACTCTTTCATCATTTTGTTATTTAGATTAGTCGCGTTATCGGTGATTATCTTCTTTGATAAGCCATATCGATAAATCAATTCTCTTTTAATAAATCTGATAACCACACTTCTCGTCACATTGGCATAATAAGCGGCTTCAATCCATTTGGTGAAATAATCAATAGCTACTAGGATAAATCGGTGTCCATTTGAAGTCTTCGGCTCGATGAGTCCAATAACATCCATTCCCCATATTGAAAATGGCCATGGTGATTTCTCTGAGGAATTCCGAAAGAACCTTCGTGAACCTCTTGGATGATTTTCTACGCTTCCGCTTTATCCACACATCTGAGGAGAACCATATCATGATTTCTCTTATAAAGCACATTACTATTTAAGAAGAAGTTCATTGATAGCCTTCTTAAAACCCTTTTGTCTTTCACTGAAATATCCAATGGATATTCTTTATTCTTAACATATGATTTAATATCATTAAACCATGGCTTGCCATTAGACTTTCTTCTATTGATAAGCAATATGCAGGTTTATCTCTTTGTTGAAATTTGTATGACCGACACATCCTGATAAGGGCTTATTTTGAATATTGACGACAATGTGGCCAAGGCGTCAGCTAATTGGTTTTCTTCTCGAGGGATATGGCAAAAAGTAATCTTCTCAAAGTGTTCTGTCCATTCTTTGATATGGGTGTGATACGGAATCAATTTGGAATCTTGCGTTTCCCACTCTCTTTTCGTCTGATGGATCACCAACAATGAGTCTCCATACACCTTCAGAAATTTTACATTTGATTCAATAGCTGCTTTATTTCCCATAACACATGCCTCATATTCCACAATGTTGTTTGTGCAATCAAAACACAACCTAGTCGTAAATGGAGTGAACTGGTACTCTAGGGAAATCAAAATGACTCCAATTCCATGCTCCAATGCATTAGAGGCACCATCAAACACCAACTTCCATTTTTCTTTATCAGATAATTTTGTCTCTTCAAATAAATTCATTATGCTTTCATCTGGGAATTCACAGTACATTGATTGATAATCTTCTACAAGTTGTTGGGCCAAATATTATACTAGTGCGTTTCCTTTGATAGCTTTTTGTGTAACGTATACCAAATTGTATTTTGATAACAACATCTGCCAACAAGTAATCCTTTCGGTAAGAGCAGGTTTCTCAAAGATATACTTAATTGGGTCCATTTAAAACACCAACCAAGTTGTGTGACATAACATGTATTGCCTCAACCGAGCAGCCCATGCCAATGCCCAACATGTTCGTTCAAGCAGTGAATACCTTGTTTCACAGCTGGTGAACTTTTTGCTCAAATAATAAATA
>JBBPBS010001130.1:10715518-10735273 GCA_037974835.1 Cicer judaicum
AAACACCAACCAAGTTGTGTGACATAACATGTATTGCCTCAACCGAGCAGCCCATGCCAATGCCCAACATGTTCGTTCAAGCAGTGAATACCTTGTTTCACAGCTGGTGAACTTTTTGCTCAAATAATAAATAGCATATTCTTTCCTACCAGATTCTTCATGCTGCCCCAGTACACAATCATATCATCCACGTAAACCTTTATTTCCTTATGCATCATGTCATGAAACAAAGTTACCATTGCTCTTTGATAGGTTTCCCCGACATTCTTCAATCCAAATGGCATCACTTTATAGCAAAAAGTCCCCCATTATATGATGAATGTAGTTTTCTCCATATCTTCAAGAGCCATCTTGATTTGATTGTGCCCTAAGAAACCATCCATGAAGGAGAAAAGAGAGTATTGAGCAGTGCTATCCACTAGGATATCAATATGAGGCAGAGGAAAATCATCTTTAGGACTAGCTTTATTTAAATCCAGATAGTCAACACACATTCAAAACATTCCATCCTTCTTTGGAACTGGTACAATATTAGCCACCCAGTGAGAATATTTTGCCACTGCTAAAAAACCAGCATCAAATTGCTTCTTGACCTCTTCTCTAATTTTAAGTGACATATCAGGTCTCATTCTTCTCAACTTATGTTTAATTGGAGCGTATTCAAGCTTAAGTGGTAGCTTGTGTTCAACTATGTTAGTATCTAGCCCAAACATATCCTGATATGACCATACAAAGACATCCACATAATCAAATAAAAGTTTAACCAACTTTTCTCGTTCACTTTCTTTAATAGACATACCAATTTTAACTTATTTCTTATCATGTCCAGTCCCTAAATTAATCACCTCAATAGGTTCTTGATAGAGTTGGATTATCTTAGCTTCCTATTTAATTAACCTTTCTAGTTCTGGGGGAGGCTCACAATCGTCTTCACAATCCTCATCAACATGATTAATTAGTCGTTCAAAATTACAAGAAAGGGTTCTAGCGCTGCTATTTTCAACATATTCATTTTCGACTCTGCATTGTTTAAATTAAGAAGAAAAAGGAAAAAAGAAAATATGAATAAGGATTGCCAAAAAAGAAAAGAGAAAAACAAAACCAGTTGGAGAATTTAAAAATGCATTTATTGATAATAAGTACGGAATTGGAATACATATGCTCTAATTAGTTATCCTTATAGCCTTGGGCAGAGCAAAAGGAGTTAAAAATACATAATTACTTTGAACATGAATTAACAAACACAAGAAACTTGATGATCTTCCAATTGCTGAGACTGGTGTTTGGAGGACAAGGGTACCCTAGCTTGAGGGTATCATCATCACCATGATCCTCTTCCACAACAGCCACCTGATCAACATATATTATTCCGGTGCTTTTAAAAATATGGCGAATATCACAAATGAGAATCTTCTGTGAATTCGGTATCCAATTTACCAACGAGTCATCCTATTTTCTCTTTTTTCCTTCGCAACCTTTTCTTTATCAGCTTGAGTAGGTAAATATCCCAACCCGTACCTATTGTTCTTTTCTGGTATTTCTATCAACTTCCACAAATTAATAAAAACTCCTCTTTTCAACATGGATTTGGTAGACTTCAATGATGTGGTCGATAGTTTTGGTTCTTTTAAGCGATATCCTTCACCCATGAAGACAACATCGACAATTTCTAATGCTTGAAAGGAAGTCTCCATGGCTTCCTCCGTGTCTTCAATGTAGTGTAGAAGATAAATGACTTACTATCATATCTTTTTCCCTATATATTATTACCAACTTATTGTTCACTATAAACTTTAGCTTTTGATGGAGGGTGGATGTCACTACTCTAGTAGCAGGAATCCATGGTCTTCCTAAAAGACAAATGTACGTCAGTTTAATATCCATCACTTGGAAGGTTATCCCAAAGATATGGGGTCCGATTTGAATCAGTATGTCAATCTCACCAATAACTTGTCTTCTAGATCCATCAAACGCTTTCACCACCAAAGCACTCGGCTTCAAATAGGCTCCCTCAACAAATAGTTTTGATAGTGTTGATTTAGGCATGACATTTAAAGATGAACCATTATCTACTATCACTCATGCAAGAATATAATTGTAACACCTCACAGAGATGTGTAGTGCTTTATTATGCTATGTCCCTTCAGTTGGTAATTCATTATCGCTAAAACTTCAACAACTACTAGCAATGATGTTACCAACAATCCATCAAATTGGTCGACAGTGATATAGTGAGTAACATGGGCCTCGTTTAAAACTTTCATTAGTGTCCTTCTATGTGCTTCATAGTTCAATAACAAGGAGATAACTGATATCTTGGAAGGGGTTTGATTTAGCTGATCCATCGCCTTATATTCACTTTGCTTGATAAACTTCAACAAACTCATTAGCTTCTTCTTCAAGCACCATCTTTTTACTAGTCTCTTGTCCTTATATGGCATGATACATAACTTCTTTCCCTTTATCTCCATGAACCTCTTTTTTCCTAAGTTGTTCAGGAGTGTATACTTGACCACTCTAAGTCATTCCACCTCCCAAAAATGTTAGTGACATCAGTACCTTTCGGTTCACAACCATCACTTGATTGATGATTGGCCAAGTGGGATGTTATTTTGTAATTCTACGGTACCGCCTTGGTACTTCCGTAAGGAAAAGGGGTTGGTGCTTGGACAATTGTTGCATTTGGCCTGCTAGAAGTTGGCTTAAGATTCTCTTTTTTGTAAAGGATTTCCAATGGTTTTGGGAAAGATATATTATTTTCCACACACGACCCCATAGTCAACACATGATCATCTTTTACATATAGGTCTATCCCATCTTCAATGACATTGGCAGAGGCATCCCCGTGGCCCAGCAAGGGATCATTCCCAATGTTGGGATCGTCCTCCTTGAAGGTAAGGCATTTTGCATTAATCAATTCTTGCATGTTAGATTTTAGGGCTTGGCAATCTTTGATGGATTTCCCAATGGCTCCTGTATGGTATTCACATTTGGCATTTGGATTGTACCATTTAGGAAATGGTGGTTCAAGAGGTTTCATTGGTCTTAGGACTACCATTGAATTTTGAAGTAAGTGAGGCAAAAATTGGTTGTACGTGACGGGAATTTGGTCAAAATGGGTTATCCTTTTTTCTCGATTAACTAGTGGTGTGTAGTGATTTGGGATTGGATTTTGGTTCCATTGATTTTTTTGGGAAAATGTTGTAGGTGGTGGTTGATAAAAAGGTGGTCTTGAAGGGTGATATTGAGGGTATAAAGCTTGTGTGGTTGCGGCCGCATATGGATAAGGAATGTAAGGAGTTTTTGGTATCAAGGGTTGAAAATTTAGGGGTCGATAAGAATTGATGGGTGAAAAATAGGAGACTTTGGGGTTTACCCATTATAGCGTTAGCAACCCCTTCTTTCTTTTTTGTGAATGTCGTATGGGGTCTTTTCACGCCAGTTGCTGCACATACGATCATGCCACTCCTTATCCCACTTTCTATCCTTTCTCCTATCATGACCAGGTCATAAAATTTTGATCACATAGTCCCAATCATCTTATCATAAAAAGGCGACTGGAGAGTATCCATAAACATACCAACCATTTCTCTTTCAAATAAAGGAGGTTCTACTTGTGATGCCATTTCCCTCCACCGTTGTGCGTATTATTTGAAAGTTTCGTTGTCCTTTTTTAATAAATTTTGAAATTGGATCCTATCAGGGGCCATATCAATGTTGTACATGTACTTTTTCAAAAAGGTATCAACCAAGTCTTTCCACGAACGAATTCGATTTCGCTCGAGATGCATATACAACCTTAATGATACCCCACTCAAACTGCCTTGGAAAAAGTGAATGAACAACTTGTCGTTATGAGCATGAGAAGCCATTTTTCAACAATACATAGTCAGATGATTTTTAGGACATGTAGCGCCTTTGTATTTTTTAAACTCAAGAACCTTGAATTTTGGAGGGATAGTCACATCGGGAACCAAACACATATCAAAAGCTTCGAGACCATATACATTATGCCCCTCAATTGCTTTTATTCGCTCTTCTAAAACGTAAAATTTTTCCTTTGATTATGTATCATCCCCAATGTGAGGTTGATGTCAATTCACATTAGCATCAAAATGGGGTACTTAGGGTGCAGTGTTGACTGTAGAGTGTTTTGGGGTGGCAAGTAATCTAGAGGATATGGGATTTGTGATTGGTTTAGGTTTTGGGGGTTGATAGTTGAGTGGTTTAGGTTGTTTCTCATGGGGATGATGACTAAAGATGGAGTATAACCAGGTGGAAAACCGTACATACGAAATTGCATAGTTGTTCTACGAAGTTGTTGGGTAGTCGAGGTAAAACCTGGTGGGTAAGAAGGAGTGGTTTTGGTGTTCTTCATTTGCAGTTGGAGGATTTCCATCTATATTCTCCTTCCTTGACAAAGCTTGTATTGGTTGACATCCACTCTCATTACTTCTTGGTTTTGCTCATGTTCTTCCATGATCTTGGAGTTTGCACTAGTCTGATAAGGGTGTCGAGGAAATAACTTTAATGATTTTTTATGTTTTTTTAAATAAATAAAACATTTATGAGTATGTATTAAATATGAATAGAATGAAAATGCAATTATTATCTCTTTTTTTTTTTTACAGTTGGATGTTTGGGGAATCATAAGTCTTACATAAATTTTAACGAGCACAAATTATTAGTGAAGAAGAATATACGGATCGGAAAACAAAATAACAGATCCTTCACTTATGAGAAAAAAGTACATTGCATTTAAATTAAAAACAAAACATCAGATATTTTCTTGCTTTCGCACATCTAACTTTTCATTTGCGCCTCTCAAACAATCTTGTATGTCAAGTTTATTTTCTTTTTCAATTTTCAACCTCTTGTTGCTTTTTTTGAGAAACTGACTCTTACATGTGTTTTCTTATCGTAAGTTGTCGTTCTCTTGGGAGACTTTTTCTAACTTCGCTTGTAGCTCGTGTTTCTCCTCTTTAGTTTTTAACAATGATGCTTTGAGCTTTTCTATTTCTTCATTTATAACAAGGGTAGGTTAAGGCATTTCCTGATCATTTGAGGGTGTACTGTGGAAAGGCAACTTGATTTCTTGGACTCTTTTCTTTATCCATTGTTGATAAGGTTCTTTTGTGCTGCAACTTCTACATCCGAGTATTTTTCCTTTTCTAATGATCAACTTCCAAGCTCGACTATATCCTTCTCAACATTGGTGGGTCTACTATACTCGTATTGTGCAAAACAAAAGCTTCCAATGACTTATCATCTAGTTTATCCAACATAGGGTAGCCAAGTTATCTCAAAGCTACCATTGGATTGTAATTAATACATCCTTTCGTTCCCATGAGAGATACATTTGAAAAATCTCCGCATTGACATATTCCACCCCTTGTTCTCTATAGTACCATGAAATTGTATCTCCAGTAAGACTAGCTATACTTTGAGCCCATTCACGATTACTCTTAACCCCAACATGATACCTTTTCTTGAACATATGAGATACAAACCAAGTATACAACACTAGAACACAACACAAAATTGTTCCTCCTTTCTTCTTGTGTCGCATATGCAGAGAGTAGTATACATCAGCAAGAACCGCAAGAATTGGATTTTGTTCATCTTTGTTAACAGCTAAGAAGACATTGATGGCAGCAAAATCTACAAAGTTATCAAGGTTTGGGAATAAAACAATACCATAGATAATGAGAGCCAAAACATCTATAAAAGTACTCCATTCTTTTTTAACGGCTAAATCTTGGCATTTTTACTATAGATATTTTCTTGAAAACCCATGAATAATTCCTTCTCTTTTGTACTTGCCAACTCTCTTATGTCAATTTTCAACACTTCAGCAATTGCTCACAAAAACTTTAACCTCCTAAAAACTTTTATAAGTGTTTAAAATATAGTACAAATTTTGTAAATATAGTAGAAATCATAATTATTAGAGAATTTTTATACAAAATGAGTAAATAGATTTATATAAAAGTAATATGCAATATTTATTCGACATAAAAAAGGAAAGTAATATTTTTTGAGTTTGTTCATGAACGTGGATGAAGTTATTAATAAGGTATAATCTTACATTCATGTAAATTTCGTGACATATTCCATCAAAGTACAATGCTAGTATTCAATGACAATATTAAATGAAAAAGTAATTACAGACTTTGACATGATGCACATGAATTAGTTGAGAAAGTTATGCAACATGTTACTCTAAATTCATGTGGCATTTGTTGCTAATTTACAAGAACAATATTGTGTGATATAAATGAGTTTATCTTTGACATATATTGAATAGTATGATAGTACTTTTAGAGGATTTTGATGACACATTTAAACAAATATTCACTCATTTAACTATTGAACAACTTATTATTTCCTTAGTTGTTTCTTTGAGTATACGGGAAAAATGTAATTATAATTAAGCTTTGGCGTAATGCACATGATTGAGTATGTTATTTACCACGGTGCACATGAGTTGATTGAGTATGTTTGGTGTTATTGCGTCACTATCAATTCACTATCATAGAAATGAATCAATTGGTGAGTTCATAATCTAATCATTAACATTCACAAAAACCAAATAAAGTTGTCTCATATTTATTTTTTTCTTAAGTTTGAATGTATGCAATTTTTTGCACTTCAAATTACTAAGGTTTGATCTTTCATCACATTTAATATAATATAAACAAAATAAACGTTTATAACATGCAATTCTTTTAACTTGTGTCCAATTTTCTCCTATTGACAACAAATGCATCTTGGTGTCAATGATGAGGTGAATTTTTATAATAACTTGTTAGCAGGTTGTTTATGGTTCATTAATGTATAGGAAGTAAAGCTTGTCCACCGGAGATGTTTTATTGCAGAAACCTAGGAAGCAAGTCTTAATTTATAGTTACTTCCCATGTTAATATCGTTATTGTTTGTGGTAAACATTTTCTCCTAAGGCAAGTGAAAGACGGTGTGAAGAACTGATTACACAAGTTGTAGAATCCACAAGGCCTCTTTTAAGGAAAATTGAAGCCATGTAGGTAATAAACATATGTCTGAGAATTGCTTTTCCTTCTATTTTATGTTCTCCTGCCTGGGATCTGTTCTAGACTAGAATTCACCTAATAAAAGGAAACAAATGCAAGAAGAGCTGAAGTTGAAAGATCTCTCAATTCTCAACTTTAGGTCTCTAGAATACTTTTTCATTTTCATTTAAATTTTTTTTTCCTAGTATATTATTGTGTCTCTATATATTTTTCAATGGACTTTACCGAAAGCCGAGGCTAAAGCTGCCACTGCCGAGGAAAGAGAGTTTATCTCAAACCTTGTCTCGAATTAATGTTGTTGATGCCCAGGTTCTACAATTTCTTGAATGAAGTCATCTCTTATTAGAACCATGGGGAATATTTTTTTTCAAATTCCTAAATCAAGCACTTTGTTTTTTTTCTTCATGATATAGAAAAAGAAAAGACTGCATGATCAGATTTGAAGAGGACCATCTGTGTTCATTTTATGCCATCATCAGATCAAACTGTCACAACAAAGTATAAATCAGCTTTTGAGAATGGTGTGATGCTTTGCTTCTTTTTACACCATTGCGCAGTACGGATATAGAAATTTCATTCATATATTTTTGTACCATTGTTTACTCTATAGTGATATGAAAATTTATTGAATCTTTTATAGAAAAATAACTATTTATTGTATGTTTTAATAGAATTAGTAAAATTAAACTATATTTTATTGTATGTTTCAATGACATTAGCTAATAAAAATAAATTATAAATTTAAATATAACTTACAGGTATTAGTAATTTAGAATTACAATTAATGAGGAGATAAAATTACTTTAATTTAATAAATAATAATGTGTTTTAGTGACAGACAATACTGTAGGAATAGATTAAATTTTTATTTTTATTTGTCTAGGTTTTAGTGACAGTCATTATTGTAGGTAGAAATAAAAAACATGTTGTGACAATCCTTAGGCTATGTAGTGACAGTCCTCAAAGTGTAGCAGGACGCCTCCTTAAAGTTGAAACTAAATATGAGTGTCACTCAAAGTTTTATTGAGCTTTACCTAAAGTTTGTAACTTTTAGTGACAAATTTTGCGTGTCACGATACGTCATGAGTCTTGAAGTTCAAGTTGGGAGAAATTCCGCTCAGACATGTACTACTGTACATAAGAGTTGTAAATTGTATTTTACTTTTACTCGGATTTGCATCTTTTGTTTCTTTTAGACTTGTGCAGGTATCATTGTTGGGGTAGTAATTAATACAATGTTTGTGGATAACATGGTTAAGGAGGTAGTAAATGGTTTCGACACTTTTTTTGGATAAATCCATGGGTGGTAGCTTGTAGGGTGACTCTTAGTAATTGATTTAGGAGACTCTTTAGTGCCACGACGGATAAAAATAAATTAGTGACTAATATGATTTTAAGCAGAAGTGAATGGGTAGCTTGTAAATGGGAGTATCGTGGTGAGCTTTTGAGTGGGATCAAGAGCTAGTGGCAGAATGTGCTTTGATATATATTGAATATCTAATTCATTCAATAGTTGTAGTTTTTGCATTTGTTATTCTTCTTGAAAATAGTAGATGTATTTAATAATTATTGGAGAGAAATGAGTTAGGTTTGTGGTACAAGTGTATATATATATATATAATGTTGGTAAGTTATTGAAGAAAGAAAATTCTCTTAAAATAAAAATAATTTTGGAATTATAAAAAAATGATGTATTAATTTAATTAATTTAATTTTTGGAAATAGTAGATGTTTATAATAATTATTGGAGAGAAATGAGTTAAGTTTGTGGTACAAGTATATATAAAACCTATAGTGACATAAAAGAGATTTGAGAAAAATTTAAAAGAGTAAATTTATTTTATGCCGTCAATAACTATTTTTTATTAACTAGAATTATGTTTATTATTAAAGAAATTATCAAGCAACCTCATAGTTGTCAAAGTTTAAACACTTTACTTACCTCAATAACCCTTCAATGGCTCAATAAATCTACTTTTTTTTTATAATTTTTATACCTATTTATCTTGCCGAATATATTCATATGTTTCACGACAATTAAATTCTTAGAAATTGTAGCAATGCTGAAAATCAAAGCTTTTAATTTGTGTTTCGTTTGTGCATTGTTTCTTTTATCTGTTGTGGCAACTGATACATCCAAAGAAGGTAAATAATATACAAATAATTATCATGTATGCACACATAATTACTTTCTAACTAAATAATTAATTTAATAAATATTGTAATTTAATTTATTTGCAGGTTATGCAAAAGACTCAAAGAAAAATGTTTTGGTAGATAAGCTTGATGGTGGCTGAAAACCCGTAGATATAGAACCTTTTGATTCAAATAAGCCTGTTGGTTCGGAAAATAAAATAAGGGAAGAAAGGTTAAGGGCAGAGGAAGTAGAGGAAGCAAACTAGAAGGCAAAGGAAGCAAGGCAGAAGGCAAACGACGCAAAGCAGAAGGCAAAGGAAGCACATCAAAAGCTAAACGAAGCACATCGAAATGCAAACGAAGGACAGCGAAAGGCATACGAAGCAAAGTTTTTGGTAATTGAAGCAAGAACTAAGGCAATAAACGCAGAGCGGAAGGCACGCGCAGCAATGAGGAAGGAAAAACGAGATCAGTTGAAAAAAAAAATATAAAATAAAGCATACACTATAATCATTGCATGATTGGGTGAATGAATAATAATAATAAGATTGATTTACAACGTTAAATTGGGGGTCAATGTGAGGGAAATAAATTCTAGTCTTATGAACTTTGAAGGTTAATTTTTAAAAGAGTCTTCTTTTGGAGATCAACGTGAACGATTCTTGGTTGAAGAGACGATAAAGATACTTTAACATCCCAAATTTTATAATAAATTATTTTATAGATGAAATATAATTTTAAATAATTAAGCTGGTGTTAAAATTATTTTAGAATATATGTTAATTAAATTTAGGATTAATTTTCTTTATATGATGTTTTAATCTTGTACATGTTAGACTAAATGAGTGATATAAATATTATATTTTTATATTTTATATATTTTTCTAAAAATAATAGTATTTTAGTATACATATTTTAAAATATAAGAGTTTAGGCGATTTTACGTGCATATGTGTGTTTGTAGTTAATTTGATATTTCCTTGTATGCTGACTAATGTTAAGTGTGCACACTATTATTTTTTATTATTTAAAAATTTATCTTGTTTTAATTAATTATTTTAGAAATAATTATCTTGAGATATTAGTAATATTGATATTGACTTTCTTTATTTCTATATAGTTGTTGCGGTATGATGATTTTATAAATATTCATTTTGATTTAGTAATTAATATAAATCGTTGATGTTATATTTATTTATTTTATCATTTTGATTAATTTATAAAGATGATGTATTTTTATGTTATTATTTTGAAAATATATTATAGTAATAATTATAGTTACTATTTTGAGTATGAGAGTTTTGACTAAAATTAGATTTATCTATGTTAAGAAAAAATAATATCATGTTAGAATGAGTGTTTTAGAGAAAAAATTTCTAGCATGGATAAGTAAAATAAATTATTTATTATAGATTTTTAGAATTACTAGAAAATAAATTTTAGACCAAACGACTATTTACACCCTTATTTTTTTTTACTTCTGCATATTAATTTGAGCTATTACTGGTTGGATTTTTATTTTCTATACCTGAGGCCTTAGACTTTGTGAACTCGCTGATTATTCAGATTCGCTCGTTGTACCTTGTCGATCTACAGTTGCGTAGCAGTTGAAAATTTCCATTGATTTATTTGTTTGAGAAAATGTCTAAATAAGGTAAGGGTTGAAAGAGCGTTTGAATTCATGAGTATAATATATTGTGAGATGAACGGAAAACTGTATTTCTCTACCATTAATCTGGGACTTGCTACGTACGGCAGTAGCCTTTTGAGGGATACATGAATTAATGTGCAAATATGGAAATTGTGAGAATAAAATGTGGAATAGAAATATTTATAAGGTGTTAATTTATTTAATTTCGTTAAATGTGTGTAATTTGATATTGTTGTGATATTGAGTATCTAATGAATTTTATGTGTGTGTTTGATTAGACGGGTTTATGTGAAGTGATAATAAAAAGTTAATTTGTTTTGATAAATTTTATGTGATTATGATGATGTATAATTAATAATAGTGATGTTATAAATTTGTGATGAGTTTATATGATGATATTTGATTAACGATAATGATAATAAAAGGTCCAGCATCTGATTCTGCAGCACCAGCTCTACGTCCTGCTCTACAGGTCTACAGTAGTCTTCGTGATATATTATCTACAGATGCTCAAACTATTCTATAGAACTATCTGCAGGTAACTTTATGTAGTCATTATACTGATTACTGATGCCTTTGTTCAATATAACTTCATTCCTTCAAGCATATTACTATATTCGAGTGTGCTTGAAAAAGATTTAGGGATATCTATGAATGGCTTATGAGATTTATAAAAAAAATTAAAATTTCACTTCATATCATAAAGTTTTTCTGGATCAATCTTGTAACAATAACTACCTCTCTGTTTTGGAGTCTAAATGAAATGGTTACTGTGGACAGACTGCAACAAGAAAAAGGTGTAGAAAACACATGATGGAGACTGATGAATTTGTTTCAAGCACCTCTGAAATTTATCTAATGGACACCATTACCATCTCAACAGCATACCTGAAGATGAAAAACCTTTGTAATTCTATAAGGAATGAAATTCAGGCAGACATAAAGATCAACAACCATCATACAGTCCACGACTAGCATATTTTCCCCAAGTATTTGGCTTCATGTTAAATTTCAAGATTTTTCAAGATTCTCTTGGTTTCAGAACTTAGTATTTTCCTGTTTTGAACAGATTTTTTCGTTACAATTTTCAGTTCCCAAAGTTTTTCTACACATATCTTCAGTAGCAGCATTGCACATATTCTCAGTTTTTGCTTCATATATTTTAACTTGGATTGCATTCTGAGATCAATTCTTCAATTTTGAGTTCAATTGATCTGGCAAACATCACAGCAGCCATTTATAGCACAGAGCTGTGTAAATGACTGAAAAGTAGCTTTTTTGCTTCTAATTTTTGCAGTATGAAACAACATTCTCCTTGTGAATAGCTTGGCTTATTTATATTCTTATGGCTTTCATTCAATTAGCAGTTGCCACTTCTTAAAGATGTGTCTCGGTGTCTCACACCGACGCAACACCAACACATTAATCACATTCAATAATTTATTTTCTCAAAATATTACCGATGCTAATGTGTCAATATCATGTCAGGTGTTCGTAGGACATGTGTATACACCATGGAGGTCTTATCATTGACATGACATCCCTATTAACAAGAAAAGAATCAAAATGAACAATGAATTGCAACATACAACTCTCACCAATATCAGAACAACCCTTAATCTCAAGTTCTCAACCAAAATCAATTATTTGCTTACCATTTGATCCATTCACTAGTTCCTCATGGTTTGAACAGAAGCAGAGAGAAATCGCACTTCCAACCAAAGCAACAACCATCTTCTACAAGTGCAATGTTGAATGAAGTTAGAGATGATTTTATGGTAGCTTTGAGATCTATCAGAATGTGAGAGTTGGAATACTTTCTTTGTTTAATAGTAGGAAAACAAGTTGCAATAATATAATTTATTACATTAATCACAAACATGCTGATCATACATGTCTATTCTTGTATATCATATCATGTTTTAAGTGGATTTCATACAATTATTCACCTACTACCAGAACCCAATTATGTGTATTAAAATTTTATTTGTACATGCAGATGTTGCCCAATAAAATAAATGCATTAAAAATATATATAGTTATCAAGACTTGTATTTCACATCTGGTGACACAACTCAACTGTAACCAAGTGACTAGACTCAGATGATTAACAAGCTTCAGTTAAGAATGAATCGTTTGAGAGAATTCGAATTCAAATCTTGACTAGAACAATTCTTGATTAAGTTTTAAGTACCTCTTGACTGAACTCCGAATTGTTATTAAGTCTCATTCACCTGAGAACCAAGAACCTAAAAGTTTAAACCAAAAAATGTAATGAGACAATTGCAACTATACTTATAGAGTAGATTTCCGCAAACGTATTGTACAACTTTTGCTCTTTGGATATTAAATATAATATTAGAGTGGTGTTTAATAGTTGTAATATTCACAAGGTCAGTATCTATATATATTTTTTATAAGTTCAGTATATTGACTAGCTTAGTATGAATCCAAACTAAATCACCAAATTCGCCATTAAATTTGTAAGATGCTATTTAATAAGTCATTGATATTACAAGTATTTTATTTCAAATACGTATTTGATTATGTAAAATATTACTCCCATCCATCTTTCTATCAAATATCAAGTACTTAAACTGTTATGTTGGTAATTATATTTAATCACTTACTATCAATTAGATCCTTATATTTAACTACTTACTATCAATTTAGTTCTAAAATAAAATGACGTTAATCAACGAAATTTGATAGAAGAATAAATTTGAGTATTGTTTGACATAATCATGAATGTATTTGAAATATTTGTAATTTCGGGCACCTGTTTGACAACATTTTAGAAAGTTAATGACAAATTTGGAATATAATACATATGTCTGTAGGAAATATATGACTTATAATGGTAAAAATATGTAAATGACAGTCAAATAAAAATTCACAAGAATGTCAATCAGTTTAACAAATACCAATCTTATTAAATAGAATATCAGTCAAGGTCCCAAGGAATTGATTCTAGGCAAAGGTTCACAATTACATGTATTGTCAAATTAATAGTGTAGCAGAAACAGTAATTGTTTAACAGATTAATCTAGATACAAACATGTCAATTCAACCATTCAATCAATATCAACCTTAACATGCATTCAAGATTAATCAACCAAACAATATAAAAGTAAAAGAGAAGGGATAAGAGGGTGATACACAAAGATTTATACTGGTTTGATCGTCTGTAAGACAACCAACATCCAGTCCCGAAATCAACTTGATTTCAGCCTTTCTTTCAATAGAACCTTCCAGAGTTATTTCTTACAGATTGCCCAGCACTCTCGGCCTATCTATCTTAAGACTAAACTCTCCTGCTTCTATTGCTCACCACTGTATCCATCAAGTCACTCAGCAGACTATCCCAAGATCACAGTCAAACTCCTTCTTGATGAGCCCTCTCAACCAAGAAGATAGTTACCAGTTTCAATACTGGATTTTACAAGACTTTCTTTACAGAAACGTAGTTTACAGAGATTACACAAGATTAACGATCTACAAACAGCGACTCAATCAATCTATGAAATGCACACAATGAGTATTTGCCAAGATAGTGTTTAGTGTGATTTCAAGCCTTTTTCACAAAGTACTTTTTCAGAATTTCTGGGTTATTAAAAAAGTGTATTCAAAAGTAGTTCAAAGGTTTTCAAAGGTTTTTCTCAAAGTTCTGAGTTATGTCAAAAATTCTATCAAAAATTATAAGTTTTTTTGAAAAACAGATTTAAGTCAGTTTATATATGTTTCAGAAAAACACATTCAAATCGATTTACCAATCGATTTTATAAAGCTTTGAAACAGTCCAATCGATTGCCCAATCGATTCTCGTGTTTCTTGTTTTTCTTGAATCTTGAACATATATGAATCAATCGATTTGGCAATCGATTCTTTTAATGTACATATCAGACAACTGAGGCAAGTTCATATCAGCATCGATTGAGTAATCGATTTGGAATGTTTTGTGCAAACAACGAGATCAAATCGATTTGGCAATTGGTCTGTAATGGAAAACAATTACTCCAATCAATTTGTCAATCGATTGGACTGATCACAGGAACTCCAGTATTTTTGCACTAATCGATTCGTCAATTGATTTGCTTTGTCACAGTGATTCAGCTGTTTTATTCCAATCGACTAGAATTGTTACAGAGACTTAGCTATTTTGAAAACATTGATTTGCCAATCAAATAGGAACATGGTTTCTGATATATGGTTAAACATTTTAAAATCCCAATCGATTTTCCAATCGATTAGTATATATCTTGCAAGTCAAGAAACAAAATTGAATTGATGTCTCAATCGCTTTGATTTATCATGGAGGTACAGACTTATAAAAAGGTTTTACCCAACCGATTTGGCTTAGAAACTAGTTGTCTCTGTGACTGTCTCAATCGATTAATCAATTGATGTTCCAATCGATTTGTGCATTACAGAGGTCAAGTCTGATGAAAAGTATACTCGAAATGGATTTGCATGGTTTTTAGCTTCCCCCTGTAACTCACACAATCGATTTCTCAATTGATGCATGAATCGATTGTCCAATCGATTGAGTTACACCCAGAGTTCAGGTTTCACTAAGGTCCCTTAATGAATCGATTTATCAATCGATTTGCTTAGTGATAACTTTACTTCTGAGTCAATCAATCGATTGCCCAATGGATGTATCAATTGATTAAGCAATCGATTGCCCAATGGATGTATCAATTGATTAAGCAATCGATTACCCAATGGATGTATCAATTGATTATGCAATCGATTTTGTTACTTAGTTCCATTTAAAATCACATTTTAACTTGGCAAATGCTTATGCATGAAATCATATTTGAAAAGTATAATGACTAATTTATACAACCACTAATGACACTTAAGCACAGTTGCGTCTTTGTCCAGCAATCTCCACTTTATGCTTGATTCCTTGTGCTCCAAGCTTGTGTTCATAAGTTTAGTGTTTGTTTAGTTTCTTCCTGAAATGCAACTTGGTTCAAACAGTTAGCTTAATCAAAAGATATTGTATGTTTGTTAATTATGTCAAAACCATAATCAAGGGGACTTATGTCCAACAATCTCCCCCTTTTTGCATAAGTAACAAACATACACGTTTAACTTGAGTTTAACATTTCAAGGTATAACAAAATAATTACAGTTATATAAAAGGCTCCCCCTGAGTTTCTGCATGCATGATTCATTTAAATTGCGACAGCATAAAACACATGCAAAACATCAGAGTAATAGAGTATTATGATTACTATCAGAGTATCAAAGCTATACATTTCATTTCAGTAACATAGTATGAGAGCTATAAATAATGTTAGCAGCAGTCATATCTATAAAATTTATTAGTAGTGGTATTGGCATATGATTAGTAAAAGTGTTAGCACATACAAGGCAAAACTGGTATTAGAACGTGTTAGAGCTAGCATATGCAGGTAAAAAGAAAAGTATCAGAGAAGAAAAGACAATTTATAGAACTGCTAGTATATATCAACTGGTATTGAACAGAGCTCAATTAAATTTGTTATCACTTGATGGTATCAGAATGTTTCAAAAAAAGCAAATTAGCATCATAAACACAGGAAAACACAAGTTTAAATTTGTACATTTTCTCCCCCTTTGATACTGAATGCAAAAAGGCAGATAATAATAGAGAAAAGTGAAATTAATATTCATTTAAACTAAGTAATACAAAGCAATACAAAAACAGATACACAACAACATAGAACCTAAACTCCTAAACTGGGATGTTCCTCATTATTAGCTAAGGGAGAGGTAGAGACCGTTGTATTATCCTCAGCAGGTGTCTCCTCACCATGAGGTACAGGACTAGCTAGGGGTGTGGGGGATGGTTCTCCTGTTGCCTGTCGGCCTATATCAGCAATATCGCTGAATGATAGTTAGAGGTCGAGGTGATCTTGGATTGCCGCGACGTCCTGTGCAACTGAGTGCAGATCCTCCTGAAGCTTGCTGAGAGCTGCTTCCATTCATGCATTGGCAGCTTCCACTCTAGCATTGTGAGCTGCTTGAGCTTCCATAAACTCCAGCAGCTTAGCTAGGAGCTCAATGTTGGCTGCAACAGGCTTAGCTCGTTCCATAGTTGGCTGAGCTGGTTCAGCAGTTGCCTGTGGTCTTGTCCAGATTTCGTGCACCCTCTTCAATTGCATCTGATTTACAATAGCTTCTTCGAAAGAGAGGGTGGTCTTCAAAGATTCTTCATTGACTAGTGACACCTTAAAGTGTCTCAGAATCTTCGTTACCAGCTGGGGGTATGGAAGCACCAGCTTTCCTTGAGCAGCTTCCATCATGTGCTTGAGCACAATCCATGTCCAGCTCATCTTGGGCTCCTTGGAAAAACCCCATAACAGAATGATGTCCAGCTTCTAGACAATAGCATGGTTACCAGATCTTGGCACTAGCATCCTGGTTAAGGCATACATCAGCATCCGTTGCTGAACTTTCATCTGACCGATTGGTAGTGAAATAGATTCTACAAACCCTTCGATCATCAGGTCTTGCATGGCTGTGTGCCTATCCAGTGAGGCTTCCCAGCCTTCATCAGCAGCATCAGCATCAGAGCTTCCATCAATGGACTGGCCATGAAATGGTAGTCTCGATAGTTTGGAGAATTCCTCAAAAGACATAGAGATGCGCTTGCCTTTAACTTCCGCTTTGAATCCTTGGTCGTTAAGTTTGAATGTTGAGTAGTAAGGAGCATGACAGAAAACTTTCTAATCCATGAAATCTGAGATGGTTTTGAAAGGTGAAACCATCGGCGTCAAAGTACGCAAAATCCAGCGTGCGTGCTTCATGGATCTTTCTTGTAAGAAATGCAGGAGGTAGCTCAGAATCTGCAACCTGTTTCTCTTTGGTAGGTGGAGCTTTCTTGGGCTGAGGGGAAGGAATAGTTTTCTTCTTTTTGGGAGCAAGATCCTTCATTGCATTAGCCATTAATTTTTCAGTAGGTGGGTCTTTCCTTTTCTTAGACTTGCCTTGGTATACTGCAAGTCACAATGATTCACAGGAACTCCAGTATTTTGCACTAATCGATTCGTCAATCGATTTGCTTTGTCATAGTGATTCAGTTGTTTTATTCCAATCGATTTACCAATCGATTAGAATTGTTATAGAGACTTAGCTATTTTGAAAACATTGATTTGCCAGTCGACTAGGAACTTGGTTTCTGATATATGGTTAAACATTTTAAAATCCCAATAGATTTGCCAATCGATTAGTATATATCTTGCAAGTCAAGAAACAAAATTCAATTGATGTCTCAATCGATTTTATTTATCACAGAGGTACAGACTTATAAAAAGGTTTTACCCAATCGATTTGCCAATCGATTTAGCTTAGAAACTGGTTGTCTCTGTGACTGTCTCAATCGATTAATCAATTGATGTTCCAATCGATTGTCCAATCGATTTGTGCATTAAAGAGGTCAAGTCTGATGAAAAGTATACTCGAAATCGATTTGCCAATCGATTTGTATGGTTCTTAGCTTCCCCTTGTAACTCACATAATCGATTTCTCAATTGATGCATGAATCGAGTGTCCAATCGATTGAGTTACACCCAGAGTTCAGGTTTCACTAAGGTCCTTTAATGAATCGATTTATCAATCGATTTGCTTAGTGATAACTTTACTTCTGAGTCAATCAATCGATTGCCCAATGGATGTATCAATTGATCATGCAATCGATTTGGTTACTTAGTTCAATTTAAAATCACATTTTAGCTTGGCAAATGCTTATGCATGAAATCATATTTGACAAGTCTAATGACTAATTTATACAACCACTAATGACACTTAAGCACAGTTGCGTCTTTGTCCAGCAATCTCCACTTTATGCTTGATTCCTTGTGTTCCAAGCTTGTGTCCATATGTTTAGTGTTTGTTTAGTTTCTTCCTGAAATGCAACTTGGTTCAAACAGTTAGCTTAATCAAAAGATATTGTATGTTTGTTAATTATGTCAAAACCATAATCAGGGGGACTTATGTCCAACAATGTCAAGGCTATTTGAAATGAATTTCAAAACTAATTTTTTTAATATGTAACAAATTAGGCTAAAATAGTTTACACTGTTTTTAAATAGGTTTCCATAATTTTTATTTTATTTTTATATATAAAATAAAATCATTTTTTTAATCTATATCAAAGGGCCCATATTATGCCAAGGCCACTTGAAATGATTCTAGAGAAGATGGTTGAGAGACAACTAAAGAAGCAAGGTGTGGTGAAGCTTCTTAACACACTTAACAAAAGGGGAGTAGAGATTGGAAGGTTATACTTTGGACTCAATAATAGAGACTCCTTTGTCTTTTGAGAAAATAGAAAAGCAATTGAAACTATAAAGGGAGAGAATCTATTATCTATTATATATATTTAAAACAGACCTCTGAAAACCCCCGAATGCCACCTCACCCACGAATGTCACATATACAAATATTTCCCACATCAGCCAAAAAGCTGATGTGGACATTTCCTCCTTTCTCCTCCCCTTTCAATCATGCTCTCAATACCTAATCTCCTTTAATTCTACTCTATTTTTCATCTTTCTTCCACAATTTATTTCATACTTCCAAAATCTATTTGATAATATTATTTTATAATAAATTTATAAATTATAAAATTATTTTACAGTTATTTATAATTTATAAATTATTTTACAATTTGATAATAATTTATAATTTATATTATTCTCAAATAATTTTATAAGTTATTTTATAATAAATTTATAAATTATTTTATATTATTATTTTATAATATAATTAGTCATTTAGCAACGGTAATAATTTAGATTATTATTCATTAAATTCAATAAAAAAAACCGACTAATCACTCATAAATATCGATATAAATGCTCTTTATTTACTCCTCTTTTCATGGACAATTTTGTTTCTTTCCGTAAATCTAGTTTTTTTAGTAAT
>JBBPBS010001130.1:10741461-10774410 GCA_037974835.1 Cicer judaicum
TTTTTCTTATTATAATGATAATTTGAATGTTAAAAAATTAAGTATTGTATAAAATTAAATTATTTTTTAATAGAATTTATTTTTGGTACATATCAATATAACAATAATTCAATTGCACAAACAATTAGTTAAAACATTTAAATACCTAAAATTAATTTAAGGTATATGTAAATCTTTAATAAAATAAATTTCAAACTCTTGATGAAATATATTCAATAATTTTTTTTACAACAACTTCTCATGCTCGCAATTAAAACAATATACTAATAAACATGATTTTCCCATATTTTAATTTTTTTAATCATATTCAATTATTACAAATCAATAACATAATATTATAAGATAACTATATTTATAATACATAAAATATTACTTATAAAATTATAAAATTATTTTACATTTTATTTCATCAAATAAATAAATGTACCATTATATGTTGAAAAATAAATTAACAATCACAGTACAACGAGTCAAACAATTATCCTATATAATAAATTATCGTACAAATTTTATAAAATATTTTAAAAATTAAATTAGATGATTGTGATAAACATAATTTTCTATCATTTTAATTTTCCTAATCATATTCAATTATTACAAATCAATAAAATAATTATATTTATAATACATAAAATATTACTTACAAAACTTATATAATTAATTAATGTCCGCGCAGCGCGCGGGCCATAATCTAGTTTTGACTTATATTGGAGAAATATGATGATACATTCAGAGGGTTTTTGGAACATGTTCTACAAGCCTTCACATGATGTGCATGAATCGCTTGTGTAAACTATGCAATACATCACATGGGTGTTATTTGTTGTTAGACAATAATGACAACATTGTGTGTCGGCGCACTATGAGAGTGAACAAACATTAAAAAAAAAAAACAAAATAAAAAAAAGTTAGTTTTTTTTTTTCTCATAAACATTTGTTTACTTCAACAAAATTAATACTTTCATTCCTAATAACATTTAAAATACAATTAAAATGCTATAAAAAATATTGTAATGAACATATAAAATAAATGTTTTATCTATAAAATAAACACTACCATTAGTTGAACGACAAGACAAAAATAATTACACATTTATTGTTTTAAAATGATATAATAGTAACATTTTTTATAAACAAATATAATAGATGATCTAGTTAATTATTTGTGTAAATAATTATACTAATTTTTACTAATGTTTAAATGTAGTATATTATCATTATATAATATTTGTATTTGGATTGAATCAATCTATAATATTTAAACTATAAATGAATAATAATTAAATAATATCTATAAAAAGTTAAACGCAATATTTTTACAAAAAGTATTAATTTTATAAGCTTAATTTCAGTTTTGGTCCTCCTATTTTAGCTGAATCGCGAAAGTAGTTTCCCCCATTTTGTTTTTCCCCAGTTTTGGTCCCTCAAACAGAATTTTGGTCCAAAACTTAATACAATTTTATGTTTTTTGCATTTACTTAAGTCACACAATGCCTCAATATCTCATTTGCAACAATTGTACTTGAAATATATGATCATGAATGGTGTAGTACGATTTTAAAAAAAAATGAAATTTCATCAAGTTTTAGACTAAAATTCTGTTTGAGGGACCAAAACTTGGGAGAAATAAAATGAGGGGACTACTCTCGCGATTCATCTAAAATACAGGGATCAAAACTGCAATTAAACTAATTTCATATTACAAATTAAATAAAATATAAAATATTTAAACTCTTAAAATATTATCTAAAATTTGTAAACGTAGTAGCAATTGGATGAACTTTTGTTTAAAATTAGTAAATTATAATTAAATTATCCCTATAAATATAATCACAATTCAAGTGGTATTTGATGTTAGTCTGCAATTACAATATTGTGGATTGATAGTGGGTTTAGCTTAGACATATATTAGAAAATATAATGGAATATTCAAAGGACTTTGAGGCCACGTTTCTCTAAATACTCACCCGATTAACTACTAAGCAATTTAGCATTTTCTAGATTATTGCTCGGATTATATGGCAAAAACGTAATCATAAGTAACATGATGCACGTGAATCAGTTGAACATGTTAAGCAACATGATACCCTAAATTCATGTGACATTTGATGTTAGTCTATAAGGACAATATTGTGTGCTATTGTATTCAATTTTGACATATATTATAGAGTATTGTGGTTAATTCAGTGGGCTTTGATGACACATTTCACCATAGTATCCACTCGATTTACCACTAAATAACTTAGTATTTTATGAATTGATGCTTCGAGTCTATGAAAAAAAATGTAATCACAAGTATTAGCATGATGTACACGAATTGGTTGTGTAACACCCCAAATTTTATAATAAACTATTTTATTAATTAAATAGGATTTTAAATAATTAATTTGATGTAAAAATTATTTTAATACGTATTGATAAATTTTGGGATAATTTTTGTTATATGAGTGCTTTCTATGATATGTTAGTTTTAAAAATATTAGATTAAATGAGCGACATAAATAATATTATATTTTATTATTTGATATATATTTAAATTAATAATAATAATAATAATAGTATTTTAGTGTAACGTTTTAAAGAAAAATATTTTTTGTGATTTTACGGGTATATACGCGTACCAAACTAATATAATATTTTTTTATGCGTTTGACTGATATTAAGTATGCACATAGATATATTTCCATTATTTATAACTATTTTCTATTTTTAGTTATTTTCTTTATAAATATTTATCTTGAGATAGAATTGATATTGTGTCTGATTTTGTTTATTTTTATATACTTGTTATGACATTGTGATTTTATATATATTTATTATGATTTAGTAATTAATATAAAATATTGATGTTATATTTATTTATTTTATAATTTTGACTATTTCCTAATATGCTGATATTATTATAATGTAAGTATTTTAAGAAATAAGTATAATTGTAGAGATTATTTTGAATGTGAAAGTTTCAGTCATTATAATATGTTTTTTATATATTGATTATTTTAATTACTCTAATTTATAAAATATTAGTAACGTTTGGAAAACTAAATGGTGCTTGGAGCAATATTAAAAAGGAAATTAAACAAATATTTATTTTATTTCCACAAAATAAAAATAATAATAGTAAAACAAAAACATAAATAAAGAGACCTTGTGAACCCTGATTTTTACTAAAATAAAACAAAACAAAGAAAAGGGAAGAGAGTTGGACAGGCAGCCTTAGAACCAAAGAGTAAACACAACAACAACCTATCGTTTGACATTGATGAGCCATAACTGTCCTAGAAAAGTTTCTCTGTTTTCGTCCAAATTTCAGTATGTTGTTTTACTCATTTATCTATTCAATTAAACACAATTTTTCAGATTTTTAACAACCCGAATTTCTCCCTAAAACACCCGATTTCCCCGTTTATAGAAATCCTTATTTTGCACCGTTCTCCTTCACCGTAAGTCTGATTTGAGTGAAACCAACGCCAAAACGACCGTGTGAAAAGTGGCTATATTATCCACTGATTGGGTTTCTGATTTATGGTAATTTTCCTTGACCGAATTTCGAATTTAGTTTTTAGAGTATCTTCTGATAATTTATTTTTAATGTTTACCCATAAACTATCGAGTTAGATCGATTGAAGGACAAAGAGTTAATGAACAAAGGTTGTTTGCTCGTGGAATCATATTCGTGTGTGAAAGCTTCAAAATAAGGTAAGGGGTGAGAGAGCGTTTGAATTCATGAGTATAATATACTGTGAGATGAACGGGAAAACCGTATTTCCCAACAATTCATCCGGGGCTTGCTACGTACGACAGTAGCCCTTTGAGAGATAAATTGATTAATTTTAAATATGAGAATTGTGAGATTAAAATGTGAAATAGAAATTTTTATAAGGTGTTGATTGATTTAATTTTCGATACTTGTGTGGTTGTTGATATTTGTTATTATTGTGATGTTGGATGTTGAATGAAATTATGTGTACATGTTTGCTTAGATGAAATTATGTGATGTGATAATAAAATATGGATGCATGGTTTGATATATGCTTACGTGATGATAATGATGATTTTTGATTGATGATAGCGATGTTATAAAATTGTGATGAGTTTATACGATGATCATGATTATTTATGATTAATGATATTATAAAATTGTGATGAAAATATTGAAGTACCCCATACTTGGTGAGATAGTGATGATTCTTAAATATGGTGCTCTTAATGGAGTAGTCTAAGCTAACGGGGGGAGAAATTAAATATGGTAAATTGTGAAGTGAAGATTATTTTGTCATCATATAGGTAGGGCCTGGCAAGCCTAGTGATTATGGTGAAGTACAACTGAATGAGCCTGATCGTGGCGGTCTGCTCTCGAGCCTTAAGGCAAGATTATTAGACCTTGGAGGTATTCTGGTGGGGAATTCCTAGGTGACTTGGAGGTAGCACTCCAAATGTCGGGAGCTACCATGCAACACACGTTTACCTCGACTGTCGCGTATATGTGTCTTGGGTTGAGTTGAGGGGATCTATGAGGACAGGGCCAATTTGAATTGTCCGTCCACCGGGATGGTGGCATAGTATCATGGCCTCCTAACCAAGTACTTCAGAGTTAGAATGGTACCACATTGTGAAGTAGAGTCTAAGCTCATGCATAGCATTTCATTTCCTTCTGATTGTTTTGTTGTGATTGATGTGTTTCAAAGGTAATATTAATTAGATGATTTGATGCATATTATAATGAGATGATTATTTTACTTGAGTGACTTTGATGTTATAGTATGATACTATTTAATTAAATATTTTGATATATCGTAAAGTGATTATGATACAGTTCTATTATGATTGTTTGCGTGTTCTTCTTACTCATATTATACTATTAACATGATTTCAAAACTCACCTCCTTCGTTGTTTGTGTTTGACTGGCTGGGCCCTGCGTTTGCGAAATCGCAGTTATTACAGGTTAATGAGTCTTGAAGTTCAAGTTTGGGAGGAACCCCGCTCTGATAGGTGATACCGGGAACAAGGGTTTTAATTTGTATTTTACTTATTTAATTCGAATAGAAATTTTGTATGAAAACCTTAGAAGTACTAATAAGTTTTTAGAATTAAATCAAGTGATTATACTTAAATCAAGCTTATCAAGATTGTACTATTTTAATGGATAAAATAAATTTAAAGTGTTTATATTTCTATTTTTGAGAAACGTGATATCCTAAATTAAATATAAAGTTTTTAATTCCTTGAAAATATATTTTTATTTATCCACTGCAAATTTTATAGGAATATTATATAAATTATTATATATATATATATATATATATATATATATATATTATTTTGGGATTTAGGGTGTCACAGGTTGTGCAAGTTATGCAACACGGTACTCTAAATCTATGTGGCAACATTGTGTGCTAGCCATGTATTCGATTGTGATATATATTGAAGAGTATGGTATTATATTTAGAGGGATTTGAGATCTATTATATCAAATAGTCACTCAATTAACTATGAAACAACTTGGTTTTTTTCTTAGTCATTGTTTGGAGTACTGCACGACAAAAATAAAACCACAAGCTCTGGTGTGATACATCATACACATGATTCATTTAGTTGAGTGAGTTATGCAATATAGTACTCTAAATTCAGGTGGCATATGGTGTTAGTCTATAATGACAACATTATGTCTTGACACACTAAAAGAATGATCGTTGTCATTTTATAAGCCATAAGTTGAAGGAAATTAAACCTTTTAGATAGTAGTTGCGTGGAGTATATGACAAAAACATAATAAATGTTTACATGATGTACATGAATCACTCAGGATAAGGTTCAAAGGGGTATATAGTTGTTTTGTAGCTTATAACTTGAAGATTAGATTGTAATTGTCAACAACCACTTTGTTATATCTCTTTTTTAAGAGTTTGGTTATAGTGCATTTTTTCACATCATTCAATCAAATTCACGTAGATATTTATTAATATATTTTAATAATAATAAAACAATTTTGTAATATAAGATAACTAAATAGTATTATAGTAAAATCTGATTAAATTATTATATAATAAATATATATTATTATCTTTTTATTTAATTTTTTAAAAGTAAAATACCATAACATATATAAAAATTTCACACCGTCAGTGTCAAGAAACTAATATATTAAATAATTAATATCAAAATTATTTGCATTATTTTCTCAAAAAATAATTATTTTATATTAAAAAATTAAATATAGTTGAAATTATTTAACCTCCTAAAAACTTTTATAAGTGTTTAAAATATAGTACAAATTTTGTAAATATAGTAGAAATCATAATTATTAGAGAATTTTTATACAAAATGAGTAAATAGATTTATATAAAAGTAATATGCAATATTTATTCGACATAAAAAAGGAAAGTAATATTATTTGAGTTTGTTCATGAACGTGGATGAAGTTATTAATAAGGTATAATCTTACATTCATGTAACTTTCGTGACATATTCCATCAAAGTACAATGCTAGTATTCAATGACAATATTAAATGAAAAAGTAATTACAGACTTTGACATGATGCACATGAATTAGTTGAGAAAGTTATGCAACATGTTACTCTAAATTCATGTGGCATTTGCTGCTAATTTACAAGAACAATATTGTGTGATATAAATGAGTTTATCTTTGACATATATTGAATAGTATGATTATACTTTTAGAGGATTTTGATGACACATTTAAACAAATATTCACTCATTTAACTATTGAACAACTTATTATTTCCTTAGTTGTTTCTTTGAGTATACGGGAAAAATGTAATTATAATTAAGCTTTGGCGTAATGCACATGATTGAGTATGTTATTTACCACGGTGCACATGAGTTGATTGAGTATGTTTGGTGTTATTGCGTCACTATCAATTCACTATCATAGAAATGAATCAATTGGTGAGTTCATAATCTAATCATTAACATTCACAAAAACCAAATAAAGTTGTCTCAGATTTATTTTTTTCTTAAGTTTGAATGTATGCAATTTCTTGCACTTCAAATTACTAAGGTTTGATCTTTCATCACGTTTAATATAATATAAACAAAATAAAAGTTTATAACATGCAATTCTTTTAACTTGTGTCCAATTTTCTCCTATTGACAACAGATGCATCTTCGTGTCAATGATGAAGTGAATTTTTATAATAACTTGTTAGGAGGTTGTTTATGGTTCATTAATGTATATGAACTAAAGCTTGTCTACCGGAGATGTTTTATTGCAGAAACCTAGGAAGCAAGTCTTAATTCATCAGATCAAACTCTCATAACAAAGCATAAATCTGCCTTTGTTTCTTTTAGACTTGTGCAGGTATCATTGTTGGGGTAGTAATTAATACAGTGTTTGTGGATAACATGGTTAAGGAGGTGGTAAATGGTTTCGACACTTTTTCTGGATAAATCCATGGGTGGTAGCTTGTAGGGTGACTCTTAGTAATCGATTTAGGAGACTCTTTAGTGCCACGATGGATAAAAATAAATTAGTGACTAATATGATCTTAAGCATAAGTGAATGGGTAGCTTGTAAATGGGAGTATCGTGGTGAGCTTTTGAGTGGGATAAAGAGCTAGTGGCGGAATGTGCTTTGATATATATTGAATATCTAATTCATTCGATAGTTGTAGTTTTTGCAACCTCGTAGTTGTCAAAGTTTAAACACTTTACTTACCTCAATAACCCTTCAATGGCTCAATAAATCTACTTTTTTAATTTTTATACCTATTTATCTTGCCGAATATATTCATATGTTTCACGATAATTAAATTCTTAGACATTGTAGCAATGCTGAAAATCAAAGCTTTTAAATTGTGTTTCGTTTGTGTATTGTTTCTTTTATCTGTTGTGGCAACTAAGACATCCAAAGAAGGTAAATAATATACAAATAGTTATCATGTATGTACACATAATTACTTTCTAACTAAATGATTAATTAATAAATATTGTAATTTAGTTTATTTGCAGGTTATGCAAAAGACTCAAAGAAAAATGTTTTGGTAGATAAGTTTGATGGTGGCCGATAACCCGTAGATATAGAACCTTTTGATTCAAATAAGCCCGTTGGTTCGAAAAACAAAATAAGGGAAGAAAGCTCAAGGGCAAAGGAAGCAGAGGAAGCAAACCAGAAGGCAAAGGAAGCAAGGTAGAAGGCAAACGAAGCAGAGCAGAAGTTAAAGGAAGCACATCAAAAGGCAAACGAAGCACATCGAAACGCAAACGAAGCACAGCGAAAGGCATACAAAGCAGTGTATATGGAAATTGAAGCAAGACATAAGGCAATGGACGCAGAGCAGAACGCACGCGTAGCAAAGCGGCAGGAAAAACTGGATCAGTTGAAAAAAATAATAATAAAGCATACACTATAATCATTGCATGATTGGGTGAATGAATAATAATAATAAGATTGATTTTCAAGGTTAAATTGGGGGTCAATGTGAGGGAAATAAATTCTAGTCTTATGAACTTTGAAGGTTAATTTTTAAAAGAGTCTTCTTTTGGAGATCAACGTGAACGATTCTTGGTTGAAGAGACGATAAAGATACTTTAACATCCCAAATCTTATAATAAATTATTTTATAGATGAAATATAATTTTAAATAATTAAGCTGGTGTTAAAATTATTTTAGAATATATGTTAATTAAATTTAGGATTAATTTTCTTTATATGAAGTTTTAATCTTGTACATGTTAGACTAAATGAGTGATATAAATATTATATTTTTATATTTTTCTAAAAATAATAGTATTTTAGTGTACATATTTTAAAATATAAGAGTTTAGGCGATTTTACGTGCATATGTGTGTTTGTAGTTAATTTGGAGAAAACATTTCTAGCATGGATAAGTAAAAGAAATTATTTATTATAGATTTTTAGAATTACTAGAAAATTTTTTTTGGACCAAACGACTGTTTACACCCTTATTTTTTTTACTTCTGCATATTAATTTGAGCTATTACTGGTTGGATTTTTATTTTCTATACCTGAGGCCTTAGACTTTGTGAACTCGCTGATTATTCAGATTCGCTCGTTGTACCTTGTCGATCTACAATTGTGTTGCAGTTGAAATTTTCCATTGATTTATGTGTTTGAGAAAATGTCTAAATAAGGTAAGGGTTGAAAGAGCGTTTGAATTCATGAGTATAATATATTGTGAGATGAACGGAAAACTGTATTTCTCTACCATTAATCTGGGACTCGCTACGTACGGGAGTAGCCTTTTGAGGGATACATGAATTAATGTGCAAATATGGAAATTGTGAGAATAAAATGTGGAATAGAAATATTTATAAGGTGTTGATTTATTTAATTTCGTTAAATGTGTGTTATTTGATATTGTTGTGATATTGAGTGTCTAATGAATTTTATGTATGTGTTTGATTAGACGGGTTTATATGAAGTGATAATAAAAGATTAATTTGTTTTGATAAATTTATGTGATTATGATGATGTATAATTAATCATAATGATGTTATAAATTTGTGATGAGTTTATATGATGATATTTGATTAACGATAATGATAATAAAAGGTCCAACATCTGATTCTGCAGCACCAGCTCTACGTCCTACTCTACAGGTCTACAGTAGTCTTCAAGATATATTATCTACAGATGCTCAAACTATTCTACAGAACTATCTGCAGGTAACTTTATGTAGTCATTATACTGATGACTGATGCCTTTGTTAAATATAACTTCATGCCTTCAAGCATATTACTATATTCGAGTGTGCTTGAAAAAGATATAGGGATATCTATGAATGGCTTATGAGATTTATAAAAAGAAATTAAAATGTCACTTCATATCATAAAGTTTTTCTAGATCAATCTTGTAACAATAACTACATCTCTGTTTTGGAGTCTAAATGAAATGGTTACTGTGGACAGACTGCAACAAGTAAAAGGTGTAGAAAACACATGATGGAGACTGATGAATTTGTTTCAAGCACCTCTGAAATTTAACTAATGGACACCATTACCATCTCAACAACATACCTGAAGATGAAAAACCTTTGTAATTCTATAAGGAATGAAATTCAGGTAGACATAAAGATCGACAACCATCATACAGTCCATGCCCAGCATATTTTCCCCAGGTATTTGGCTTCATGTTAAATTTCAAGATTTTTCAAGATTTTCTTGGTTTCAGAACTTAGTATTTTCCTGTTTTGAACAGATTTTTTCGTTATCATTTTCATTTCCCAAAGTTTTTCTACTCATATCTTCAGTAGCAGCATTGCACATATTCTCAGTTTTTGCTACATATATTTTAACTTGGATTGCATTCTGAGATCAATTATTCAATTTTCAGTTCAATTGACCTGGCAAACATCACAGCAGCCATTTATAGCACAGAGCTGTGTAAACGACTGAAAAGTAGCTTTTTTGCTTCGAATTTTTGCAGTATGAAACAACATTCTCTTTGTGAATAGCTTGGCTTATTTATATGCTTATGGTTTTCATTCTAGCAGTTGCCACTTCTTAAAGATGTGTCCCGGTGTCTGACACCAACGCAACACCAACATATTAATCACATTCAATCAATTTATTTTCTCAAAATATTACCGATGCTAACGTGTCAGTATCGTATCAAGTGTTCATAGGATATATGTATACACCATGGAGGTTTTATCATTGACATGACATCCCTATTAACAAGAAAAAAATCAAAATGAACAACGAATTGCAACATACAACTCCCACCAATATCAGAACAACCCTTAATCTCAAGTTCTCAACCAAAATCAATTATTTGCTTACCATTTGATCCTTTCACTAGATCCTCATGGTTTGAATAGAAGCAGAGAGAAATCGCACTTCCAACCAAAGCAACAACCATCTTCTACAAGTGCAATGTTGAATGAAGTTAGAGATGATTTTATGGTAGCTCTGAGATCTATCAGAATGTGAGAGTTGGAATACTTTCTTTGTTTAATAGTAGGAAAACAAGTTGCAATAATATAATTTATTACATTAATCATGTAAGTAATTATGACCTCTATTTGAAAAAGAATTGTAATTTTACAAGATTCTTACAAAGTTAGCACTGACAATTTACAGAATTTATTCAGGAACAAGATTTACAAATACATGTATTACCAATATAAGAATACAGATCTAATGCTTATTCAAAATCTCAATCAAGATAGAAATTCACATACAAACAATCAAGAATAAGCATTCATTCAACATCAAAAATAAAGAGTAAGGATAAGAAAATTGTGCACCGGGGTTTATACTGGTTCGGTTATCAACAAGATAACCTACATCCAGTCCTGAAATCTAAACCAGATTTCAGCCTTTCCAATAGAATGACTTGAGTACGTCTTTTACGGATTGTCCAACTTTAAACATAGCCTATCTATCTAACTCACTCACTTCTATTTCCACGCCACCTTATCCCTAGAGTCAATCGCCAAACTCACACGAGATGAAGATGAGACTCCTTCTTGATGAACTCACGCACCAACGAAGATCGTCACCAGTATACACCACTGGATTTCCAGAACTTTCTTTACAATAGTTTTTACAGAAAAGTTAAAAGAGGACTAATGAAGACTCAATCACAATTTGAATTTCACACAAAAGGAATTTGCCAAATGAGTATTTTGTGTGTGGTTACAATTATTTCTCTCAAAGTGTTTTTCCTGATTTCAGTGTTATGAAACGTGTAATGAATAATTGTTGAAGTTATTGTGATCGATTTAGTTTATATATGTTCAGAAAAACAATAGGTAAATCGATTGCTCAATCAATTTTATAATAGTTTAAAACCAGCTTAATCGATTGCCCAATCGATTATCGCGTATCTTGTTTTTTTTTTAATCTTGAACATATAGAAATGAATCGATTTGCCAATCGATTCTTTTAATACATAAATTAGAAACTAAAGCTAAGTTCATATCAGAATCGATTGCATAATCGATTATAGGTGTTTTGTTCAAACAACGAGATCAAAAGAATCGATTACTCAATCGACTCATATTCATTCACATAATCGATTCTAGGTGTTTTGTGAATACCCTAGAAAGATTCCCTCATCTGCCTTAGGATCAAACTTTCTTAGGTGTTCTTTCCCATTATTCAATACAAAGCATTTGCATCCAAAGACTCTAAAGTAAGAGATATTTGGTTTTCTACCCTTGTATAACTCATAGGGAGTTTTTCTGAGTATTGGCCTAATTAGAACCCTATTAACTACATGTGTGGCCGTGCTTATTGCATCTGCCCAAAAATACTTAGGAAGATTTGAGTCTTTAATCATAGTCCTAGCTAATTCTTCTAAAGACCTATTATTCCTTTCTACAACTCCATTTTGTTGTGGAGTTCTTGGGGCTGAGTACATGTGGTGAATTCCATGTTCTTCACAGTAATTATCAAAGGACTCATTCTGGAATTCCCCACCATGATCACTCTTGATGGACATTATTTTCTGGTTTGCCTCATTTTGTACTAAGTTTGCAAATCTTTTAAAAACTGGGAAGGCTTCACTCTCGTGAGCCAGAAAAAATGTCCAAAACCATACAAGTTACCTCCAAAGCTTTTAATTTGAGATGGACCAAACAGATCCATATGTATTAATTGGAGAACCCTATCAGGTTTTACTAAATCTATTGGGGGAAAGGATGACTTAACTAGCTTACTTTTCTCACAGGAATAACACAGTTTATCCTTAGTGAACTTTCTGTTTGGGAGTCCTAGAACTAATTGCTTACTTACTAGTTTATTAAGGTGATCCATATGTATATGAGCTACCCTTTTATGCCATAATCAGTTTTCATCAGAATTGGATAATAAACAGCAAATAGTACTAGCAGGCAAAGCATTAAAATCAAGCATGTATATGTTATTGACTCTTTCACCTACCAATTTCATTTCTTTATTCTCCTTATGCTCAAGTATACAAGACTGAGATGTAAAGCATACCTGGAAGCCTTTGTCACAGAGCTGACTTATATTCTAGCAAATTATGTTTTAAACCCTCTACATACAGAACATTATTGATGGCTATTGATGATGCACTTCATATGTCTCCAATACCACATATCTTACCTTTGTTATTATCACCATATTTAACATAACCTCCTTCATTTAAGTTTAAAGACAGGAACTTTGACTTGTCTCCTGTCATATGCTTGGAGCATCCACTGTCTAGGTACCATGAGTACCTTTGGGATGCCAAGCATACCTGCAACATAAAATCAAAATTTGATTTTAGGTACCCAACTTAAATTGGGTCTTGGAGGGTTAGTTTCATAGTACATTGATTTCTTTATTTTCCAAATCTGTTTCCATCCTTTATTAGCAACCTTTTTCAATTTACAATTAAAAACAAAATGTCCAAAGTGACATGTAACAGCAGAGGATGAATTCTGATTTGGTTTAACAAAGATATCATTCATATTCTTTTATGTAACAAAATTCTGATTCCTTTTAGCATTGCTGTTTTTCTTATAACCAAGTCCAGATTTTACATTTACATTTCTCTGGTTGCTAAGAAGAACAGTTAGATTGTTTTTACTACTTGTAAACTTTGCTAAATCAGATTTTAATGACTCAACAGTTCTTTCAAGTTCCATACACCTAGTAAATCTATCATGTGATTCTTTTTTCAGATTTTCATTCAAGTCTACAATCACGTTATGATCTTTCTTAATTTCTTCACATATGATGCATTGTTTTTCAAGCATTTTCTTAGTACTAATTAACTGTTTGATTGCATTAACATATTCATCATGCAGTTCATTAAATGGATCATGTAATTCATCATAAGTAGGATTAAATGTGGAACTTACCTCACTTTCAGAATTTGAATCTGTATTAGCCATTAGACAAAGAATGGCTTCTTCTTCTTCTGAAGATCCAGAGGAGTCATCATTGTTATCATTCCAGGAAATGTAGGCTTTTCTAGATTTTGTAGATTGTGGTTCTTTGCCTTTATCTTTTCCAGTTTTGTTTCTGTTCTGCAATTTGAAACACTCAGATTTGCTGTCATTTGTCCTTGAGTTTGGTGGTTTTCTTGACTTGTTTTCTTTCTTTCTCAAGAACTTTTTGAATTTTCTGACTAACATTCCAAGCTCGGGGTCTTCCTCATCTTCAGTGTTAGAATTGTCTGTGCATTCTTCTGGTTCAGGCTTTAGCTTTTGATTTTGAACTGTCAGTGATAATCCTTTAGTTTTCCTGTCTGTTTGTTTGGTCTCTCTCAGCCTGTACAGTTGCATCTCATGCTCTCTGAGTTTTCCAAATAATGTGGCAATTGACATGCTACCAAGGTCTTTTGATTCTGCAATGGCAGTGATCTTGGGCTGCCACTCTCTGGTTAAGCACCTCATGATTTTGCTGATCTGTTGCTCATTATCAATCACCTTACCAAGAGAATTTAGATTATTGACTATATGAGTGAATCTTGTTTATAGGTCATTTATTGATTCGTCCTTTTTCATATTGAACAGTTCATACGCATGCATCAGCGTGTTGATTCGGGCCCTCTTTACATCTGTTGTTCCTTCATGTGTTTCTTGAAGTGTGTCCCACATTTCCTTGGCAGTTTTGTAGTTTGACACCCTGAAAAATTCATCAGCATTCAAAGCAGAGGTTGAAATATTTTTGGCCTTAGCATTATAGCCTACTTTTTTCTTATCCTTATTAGACCAATCTGATCTGGGTTTGAGGATTGATGTTTCACTTGTGCTAGCTATTTTAGGCACATAGGGACCCTCTAATACTGCTTCAAGTATATCAAGACTACATGCTTCTAGGAATATTAACATTCTCCTTCCAATACATGTAGGCAGCCCCATTAAATGCAGGGGGCCTAGCCAAGGATGCACCTTATCCTAAGAAATCTACAGAGGTCATTTTCTTTTATGAGAGTTACTCTTAAAAGTTCAGGCTCTTGATGCCAATTGTAAGTAATTATGACCTCTATTTGAAAAAGAATTGTAATTTTACAAGATTGTTACAAAGTTAGCAGTGACAATTTACAGAATTTATTCACGAACAAGATTTACAAATACATGTATTACCAATATAAGAATACAGATCCAATGCTTATTCAAAATCTTAATCAAGATAGAAATTCACATACAAATAATCAAGAATAAGCATTCATTCAACATCAAAAATAAAGAGTAAGGATAAGAAAATTGTGCACCGGGGTTTATACTAGTTCGGTTATCAACAAGATAACCTACATCCAGTTCTGAAATCTAAACTAGATTTCAGCCTTTCCAATAGAATGACTTGAGTACGTCTTTTACGGATTGTCCAGCTTTAAACATAGCCTATCTATCTAACTCACTCACTTCTATTTCCACGCCACCTTATCCCTAGAGTAAATCGCCAAACTCACACGAGATGAAGATGAGACTCCTTCTTGATGAACTCACGCACCAACGAAGATCGTCACCAGTATACACCACTGGATTTCCAGAACTTTATTTACAATAGTTTTTACAAAAAAGTTAAAAGAGGACTAATGAAGACTCAATCACAATTTGAATTTCACACAAACAGAATTTGCCAAATGAGTATTTTGTGTGTGGTTACAATTATTTCTCTCAAAGTGTTTTTCCTGATTTTAGTGTTATGAAACGTGTAATGAATAATTGTTGAAGTTATTGTGATTGATTCAATTTATCGCGTATCTTGTTTTTCTTGAATCTTGAACATATAGAAATGAATCGATTTGGCAATCGATTCTTTTAATGCATAAATCAGAAACTGAAGCTATGTTCATATCAGAATCGATTGCATAATCGATGATAGGTGTTTTGTTCAATCAACGAGATCAAAACAATCGATTACTCAATCGACTCTTATTCATTCACATAATCAATTTGGCAATGGGCTGTAACTCAAACAATTACTCCAATCGATTTATCAATCGATTGGACTGATCACAGTGACTCCAGTAATTTGCTCCAATCGATTCGTCAATTGATTTGCCTGGTCACAATGATTCAGCTGTTTAACTCTAATCGATTTACCAATCGATTCGAATTGTTACAGTGGCTTAGCTATTTAGAAAACATCGATGTGCCAATCGACTAGGAACATGTTTCTGATATATGATTCATCATTTCATTTTTCCAATCGATTACCTAATCGATTGTGACAATACTTGAAGTTTAAGAAACTTAATTCAATTGATTATCCAATCGATTGGATTGATCACAGAACTCATCCCTGATGAAAAACTTTTGCACAATCGATTTTCCAATCGATTGATTCAGTAAGTGGTTCGTTCTGTGTATCACAAAATCGATTACTCAATTGATGTCCCAATCGATTGTCTAATGGATTGATTTAAAACCAGAACTCAGGTTTTTAAAACAAACTTTAAGTAATCGATTTCCCAATCGATGTACTTAGTAAAACCTTTTGTTCTAAGTCAGACAATCGATTGCCCAATGGATTGTTCAATTGACTTATCAGTTGATTGATTTATTTCCTTATATTATGATTCCATTTTTACTTTGGCAAATTACTTAAGTATGAACCCATAGTGATAAGTCTACTTATTAAACACTATAACCACTATTAACACTAGGCAGATTTGCATCTTTCTCAAGCACATCCTCCAATTTTGCTTGATTCCTTGTGTTCCAAGCTTTTGTCCACGTGTATAGTGTTTGCTTGTTTTTCCTGAAATGTTACTCAGTTCAAACTGTTAGTTTTATCAAATGATGTATGTACATTGTATGTTTGTTAATTATTTCAAAATCATGATCAAGAAGGATTTTGTCTAACAAATTAGAAACATGCTGATCATACATGTGTATTCTTGTATATCATATCATGTTTTAAGTGGACTTCATACAATTATTCACCTACTACTAGAACCCAAGTATGTGTATTAAAATTTTATTTGTACATGCAGATGTTGCCCAATAAAATAAATGCATTAAAAATATATATAGTTATCAAGACTTGTATTTCACATCTGGTGACACAACTCAACTGCAACCAAGTGACTAGACTTAGATGATTAACAAGCTTCAGTTAAGAATGAATCGTTTGAAAGAATTCGAATTCAAATCTTGACTAGAACAATTCTTGATTAAGTTTTACTTACCTCTTGACTGAACTCCGAATTGTTATTAAGTCTCATTCACCTGAGAACCAAGAACCTAAAAGTTAAAACAAAAAAATCTAATGAGACAATTGCAACTATACCTATTGAGTAGATTTCCGCAAATGTATTGTACAACTTTTGCTCATTGGATATTAAATATAATATTAGCATGATGTTTAATAGTTGTAATATTCACAAGGTCAGTATCTATATATATTTTTTATAAGTTCAGTATATTGACTAGCTTAGTATGAATCCAAACTAAATCACCAAATTCGTTGTGAGTGCTAAAAGTCGCACTCCTACTTCTGGTTATCAAGATCCCCAATTTGGTTTTGATGGAGTACGGTTACCCATCCCATGGTTAGATTCCCCAATTTTTTTCAGATGGTTTTGATGGTGAACAATTTGGGCTTTCTTTTATACTTTCTTGGTGCACGATTATTCTCTCTCCGACGGTTCCAGATCTGCCCTTACTTTTCAATTTTGATCAACGAAAATATGTGTCATTGTTCAAACAACTGTTATCTCTCTTGTTTTGGACGCATTTTCTTACTTTGATGATCGATAATGACTTTGTTTCGTTAAAGTTGCGCTGCTTCTTCTTTGGTGTTTGTCATGCAATTTAGTTCTTACTAATAGATTATAACAGTGGCTTCTATTTCCACCGATGATCATTCTGGCGGTGTCCCTTTTCCCACAGATGAATTATAATTGTGACAACTTCTTCTTCCATTGATGGTTATTCTGCCGAGATCTTCTATTTTCATGACTCACTTTATATTGGCAATTTGTCCCAAATGCACTGGCCCGACCTTTGTCCCAGATGTATTGGCCTTGCCTTTCTCTCTTTGAAGCACGCGTTTATGATATTATTGATTTGAAGCTTCCAAATGCAGTTTTTTAGAAGGACAGACCTTGCTTTGTTGAACTGCTTGCCGTGAATTTCTCTCATGTTGATGATCATTCCGGCTATCTAGCTAGGCTATATTTATAGCAATTCTCTCCGACTTCACATGCATCTCTGAGTTGCTTTTCCATCTTTTTTATTATTTTGCAGAGCAAAATATTGTTTCCTTGTAACAAGCTAAAGCTTAGTAAGCTTTAGCTTGAGGGGGAGTGTTAGAATATTATAAAATATCTTATAATATTTTATAGTATCTTTTATATTATATTAGAGTATCTTGAGTTATTTTCTATGATCAATTTATAATCATAGAGAATCTTATAATATCTCTTATTATTATTATTACTATTATTATTATTATTATAATTTAGTCCTAATTTAGGATTTAGCATATGTTTCTCTATAAATAGAGATTAATATTGAATCTTTTGTAATCAATTCAATAGCATTGTCAATGGAAAAAGTATTTAAAAGTTTTTTTCTTTTTTTTCCAATGAAAGATGTTCTTACTCCTTTTAGATTTACTAAAGAAGAATGTATAAGCTTGTGTAATTTGAATATGATTAACTTAGTAATTTTTTTTTCCTATTTCTTATTATATAAATAAAGCCTTTATAATTTTCCATCGTGTTTAAAACTTAACAATTATTTGATTTCTATCGCAATAACATTATTACTATTGTATATGTATACACTCTTTAACGAGGACAATTCTCCAATAAAACATAATTTTGTTAGTGTCGCGGTCCAAAATTTCAAGTTTTCCCCGAATTCAATAGAGTTGCCACTAAAATTTATTTTAAAATAGGAAAAATATTGGGAAAACCCTTAAAAAATAAAAATAAAAAATAAAAAATGTTATTTGATATCAGATTTTGAGTTGAGTTAGAGAGTCAATTATGTGTAGGGAATGGAAGGTATCAACACTCTACGACTGTTAAGAATACGGTTACCTATAATTAATTGTGAAAAATTATATCAACTTAAATATATTTATTTCCCTTAATTATTAAATACGAATATAAATTAATTTTTATAAATGTGATTTTTTGAGATAAAAGTGTGTTTAAAAAGAGTGGAAAAAAAAAATTTTATTAGTGTGTTTTACAAGAGTGTAATCGTGCTCCTACGTATCTCCCGGTGCGATGGTGAAATTAAAGCTACATAGTTCTTGGTAGAAAATATGAATGTGTTGATTGAGATGCCACATCTTGTTTAATCCTCTTAATAATATTTTATATTATTTTTTATTTTTAAATTGAATTTCAAAACCAATAAATAGTTTAACTTGTCTTAACAACTCCAAGATTAAGAAAAACACATCAAATTAATTAAATTTTAAAAAGTTGATTTTAGATCTATTTATTTATAAAAAAAATTTAAAACTATCAAAATATATAATTTTTATTACGCAACTCTAGGACTAAATATGTCATTTTTAGTTAATTTTTATGATTAAATTGTTTATGATTTTTAATTTATTTATGAAGATGAGATTTAGAACCACCAAGTTGTCACAATTTGTGTTCTAATAACTCAAAGATTAAAAAGATGCCATATCTATTTAATTTTGAATGAAATATTTGTTATAAGTTTATTTTTATTTTATTTAAAAAAAATGATACTAAATATTAAATAAGTTTAAAAGATTCTTCGAAATAAAATTAGTAATGAACACGAAAATAAAATAACAAAAAGAAAAATATATGGACTTGTAACTTAATCTATTTAAATAGAAAAAAAACATTTTAAATACTAATTACAAATATAATCCTCTTTTAAACTATTTTGTAATTTAATAAGTGAAAAAATAAAATTCATTTTAATATTAAATAGCACAACCCAAAAAAGAAAAAAAAACTAATATAATGTAAAATAAATGATATTTATAGCCATTTAATTATGTGATTATGTCTATAATTACTTATATTAAACAAAATTATCAATATTAAATGAAATAAAGACATCTAATAACTACTTAATGTGAAACTGGCATGAAGATGGAGACCGTGAACCATACATCTATTACCAAAATCACGTTTTGTTCGAAAAGCATATAAGGAAACATGAAACAAATTTCCAAAATCACATAAAAAATTAATCTCAAACAAAATACTATCTTTTAAATCTTACATCAAAAAATGATCTCAAACAAAACTCTATTCACACATACCAACACAAAAATATCATCTTTCAATAATATATAGTAGAGCAAACATAAAGAGAATGATAAAATACCATTTTCGATGAAAATAGAGGCAGTGTGTGGTGGTGTGCAGATGTATAAGGTTCTCTTGTTTATTTTTCGTCTATGTTGTTAAGTTTTGCTTGAGTATTTTAAAGTTATGAGTTGATGGGAGGAAGTAACGTGGTGTATCTTTCTTCTTCTCTTCTCATATTAGAAACAACAAAGAAATAAATGAAAAAAACTCTCCTTTTATCTTCCTAGTTTTTTTTTCTTTTGAAAATCAATATGCCTTGATTTTTTTGCTTCAATATGTAGGCTAAAACGAGGAATGAGTGTGTTTATCATATAAATTTATCATCTGGATTTTACACTGGATTTGCAACAAGATAAAGCAAACTGATACAACTAAGGAAATGAACATAGAGGGAGTGGGAAAGCGCAGAAACGGGAAGACAGGGAAGTGCACACGAAATGGAATGGCGGCACAAGCTAGGCAGGAAAGGTGGGATGGGAAAGGAAGTAGTACACTCGAGGAAGGCAACTTTTTTTAACATTTCTTTATTTTTTGTTTTACTTTGTTTTTGTTTTGTTTTGTATTTTTAATGTTAAATGTCATGTAATAAAACTATAACATATTTCTTTTATTTAAATTATCTTTATTTGGTCGGACAAGATTGAGGTATTATAGATGCCCCTATTTAATTATATTTTAGCAGTCAAAATAATATTGTAGTAAAACTAAATAAGTTCGAATGTAAGAGAAAACAGAAAATAATTTGACTGTAATGTATAAAAAAAGTCGATAATTGAGAAAATGAAAAAAAAAATGTAAATTTGTTTGGTGATTGGCAAAAAAAAAATAGACAAATGAAAATAAAATAATAAATAAAAAACATGACCGTAGTTGAATTGATGACCGATGATCGACATAAATAAAAAACATATTTATCTTTGGATTGGTTACCGATGCGTAGATCGACATAAATAAAATGACCGTCTTCGGGTTGGTTACCGATGCATTGATCGACATAAACAATGTGATGACATAAATAATGTGATCGTCTTCGGATTGATTATCGATGCGTATATCGACATAAATAAAAGGTAATTGCAAGCAAACATGAGTAGGAGTCCTGTTGGTCAGCTTCCAAGAACAATAATTGCCCCAGTTTGAACCGCTTGACCCTTTTTGCTATCCCTAACTTTTGCATGGACCCTTCATCTAAGTTTTCAATCCATTGGGATGCTCTAAGTTTTGCATAGGTTTCCTTTAAAGGTTTTCAACCTAGCCAACCCAATTTTCTATTATTTTCATTTTTTTAAGCATAATATTGCTTGAATGCATCTGAATTTACTAGAAGTGGAAGCTCATCTTCATCCATTTCTGCGAGTATTAGAGCTGTCAATTTGACAAACCCCCTAATTATTGGCCCCAGCCCATATTTTGGAGGGGCCAAAAAAATTAATAATTTAAAAGGCCCCATAAACTAAAAGCCCCTAAAATTTTGTGGGCTTAGGGGGCCTATAAGCCCACTTTTTTAAAAAAGAATCGATTTTCTTTTTTGAGAAATAAAGTTTTTCAATTTTTTCACCGATAAATTTTTTTTGATTTTTTCTATAAATATTTTTGATTTTTTACTATAAAAAATATCCGATTTTTTTTTTCAATAAAAAATGTCCGTTTTTTTTTCGATAAAAAATGTATGATTTTTTTTCGATAAAAAATTTTCATTTATTTTTTTAATAATTTTTTTCCAACAAAAAAATCTAAAAGTTAACAAAATATTGGGGGCCTATAGACCCCAGGGCCCTCTCCCTTAAGCCCCATGAAATAATTAGCCGAAATTTAAAAAAAAATTATTTTGATAGGGGGCCTAATAATAAAACAAAAAATTAATAGGGCCTTGTAGTTGAGGGCTTTTTTGACGGCTCTAAATGAGTGTGTGTTAGTAGTTTCTCTTTGAAGGCAATTTCTCAGTCATTTTCTCATGACTAGGGCTAGACAAACAAGATGGACCCGCTTTATATCGCCCGACCCGCAACTGGTGAGCAAAATTGGGTCGGTTGGATCTGACCAAACGGGTCACACGAGTAGAATTAAAGGGTTCAATAGGGTAGACTCGTGAGGGTTCGGGTCATGTATTTTGGACTGGTGGTGACCAACCCGCTCGGTAACAGTTTATAATATTTATTAGTAAGTGTTGGACTGGGTCTACTAAATCCAATTTAACTTGGCCCACTATTATAACTCAACCCTAACCCTAATTTCAATCAGTTTCACAATCCCACCCACAACCTAATTTTATTCTCTCATAATCATCCTCTCATGAACCCTAGTTCTTTACACTAGCAAACCCTAATTCTTTCAAGCTTCAGCGGCGGCCAACGACGGTCAATGGTGGCCACATCCACTCCAGGTTATCACTCTATCTCTTATTTCTCAACTCCCTAACCTTTTTCGTTCCAAACTTTTTAATCTCGTTTTTCAAAACTATCTTTTTTCGTCTTTGTTGTTTTAAATCTATTAGTTTCGTCTTTGCTAGTTACGTTTATGTTAGTTTCGTCTTAGTTTCGTTTTTGATTGTTAGTTTCGTCTTTGTTGTTCTAAACATTTTCCTCTTTGTTAGCATTTTCAATCTCGTGTTTAAAAATAGCATTATTCATCTCTGTTTTTTTTAACATGTTAATCTATTTCTAATCTATTTTGCATTGTGTTAGAGTTTTTATTTCTTTTTATTATGATTAGGTTTTGATTTAACTATTGTTTCTGTTTTTGGATTTTCTAGAGTTTGATTTTTTTTTTGCATGTTGTTTTATAAATTAGAATTTTGATTTAATTTTTATTTTTTCATGATTAGGGTTAGGTTTTCAACTCAATTTTTTCTTCATCTTTATGTGATTGATTTTCTGTTTTTGCATAGCAACTTATAATTATTTTACATTCTGTCAAAATGTTTGAACACCCCGATGAATCATCATCAAACAAGAATGTTCTTGTATTATTGGAGTTTGGTTGATATTTCATATAGCTAATTAAATATTGTTTTCAATTTTCTTAACTATAATGTGTTATTATGTAGTAATCTGCCTCACCTTAACATGCAGTTTGTCTTGTTCTTAACTCTATTATTTGTCCTACTAATTGTTTGTCTTCATCTTAAATTGTTTGTTTTTGTTCTTATGAATATGTTAGGTGAGTTGGTTGTGGTTTGTTTTATTACTATTAAGGCAAAGAATCTGCCATGTCCAATTTTCCACATTAATCCTTACTTTTTAACTTTCTTTTATGTTCTTAATGTTGCTATCTTCAATCTTCATCGTGATAACAAATTTTTTAAGTATACTATTTTGTTTTACATGCTATTGAGTGGTTCCTTTCTTCCTTCTTCTTCCTCGGACTTGAGTTGGAGGAGTCTTCATTTGGATTTGCTTAATGTTTTCCATGGATTTGTCTGTATTTTTCATATATTTGTGTGCTTTTCACATATTTGAGAGGTAAAATTAAATCTTAATATATTCATTGTTGTTATTTGATAGATTTACCAATTTTAATTGGAATGACTAACTTATTTATTTTTTTTATTTCATTTTCTTTGCTTATTGTTTTAATTTATATGTTTTTGTGTGCTTTTTATTTGTTAATAAGTGTGATTGTTTTGCAGATTTACTGCTTTATAAGCATTGTTAAAAGAAAACTAAGGTACTACATTTTTTCCATTTTAAGCCTTGTATTACATTTTTCTATTTTAACCCTTGTATTACATTTTTTCCATTTTAAGTCTTATATTACATTTTTTTCAATGAATTTAATTTTTGCAGTTGTAAAGATAATTAATAGTTATGAATATGATTTCTAACTACAGCTTTGAAGTTTTGCTGGCATTGGACTGATGTTGTTTTCTAGTCATCCATTGAATTTGAAAGAGAATAGTAAAATAGCTATATTTTGTTTGTTGCATAGTTAGTTATTTTGTACTCTAATTAGTAATTACTAATTGATTTTTGTTCAATTTTTTAGATTGGCCAACAAAGATGACAAGGGTGGACATTTATATTATTTGTATTGATTTTTTTATAAGGACATTGAACATTTAGTTTAAGATCTTTAGATTTTTTAAACATTTTAAGTTTACATTTTAATAGTTATAATTATAAATATGTTTGCATTTCAATTATAAATTGGTGGAATATATGTCAATGTTGAGATTTATAAACATGATGCTTTAATGGTTATTTTTATAAACATGATGCTTTAATAGTTCTAGAATGCTCATTATAAAAAGAAATTGGAAAAAAATTGCTCAATTTTAAACAAAAAATTAGAATAGTTAAATAAATAGAATTTTGGAAGATAAAAATAAAAACAAATGAAATGATTTTTTAATTAAAAAATTACTAGAAAATAAATGGGCCAAAAATATTGATTGGGCCAAAAAACCAAAAATGTCAACAAAAAAAAAGGTTAAACCCGCATGAGCCCATCCGCCTAACCCGTTATCCGTCTAATCCGAATTCTTTTTTGGGCGGAAATGAGTATGTAAATTCTATGAAATTTTGACCTTGTACCCCCCAAATTATCCCTGTACCCCCAAATATTTTTCAAAATGCCAAAAATGCCCTAAATTTTTTTTACTATTTTACTGAATGTAAAGTAAAAAAAAAAATTCACCTTTTTTACATTCCCGGAGCCAGTAAAAGAATTCCGGTAAGTTCAAGTTTTTCGGTAACTTCCGGAAACCTTTAAGCCAATATTTCCGGTACACAACTTAGTTCCGGAAAACTTGAAAAAAGAGTTTTCCGGTACAAAAGAGAAAAATTGTGTACCGGAAATCTTCAGACCCAAGTTTTCCGGTACAGAGCAGTGTTCCAGAAAACTTCATCCAAAAGATTTTCGGTACAGAAGACAAAGCTTGTGTACCGAAAAACTTCATGGCCAAGTTTTCCGGTACAAAACAATTTTTTTACATTTTATTTTTTAGTTTTTTTAATTTATTTTAAATGTTAACAGACATGGATGAACCATTACTACTAATGGATAAAACATGCGTCGATACTACAAATAGTTTTGACACAAATCAGGTATCAATAAATATAAGTAATATTAATATTGTAAAAATATATTATGGTGATTAATTATAATTTATTTTAATTCAGATATTTGATTCAAGGGACGCTGTTGTGAAATGGGCAAAAGAAACTGGCATAAAAAATAAAGTTACTGTTATTATCAGAAGATCAGATATAGAGACAGGAGAGAAAGGAAGGAGAAATAAATTAATATTAGGATGTGACAAAGGAGGAAAATACAAGGGTGTTGTTAGTTCAAATCAAAGTTAAACAAAAAAGTGTGATTGTCCTTTCAAGCTTAGATCAAAACCATTAAAAGATGGTTCAGGATGGATAGTTAAAGTAATTTGTGGAATTCACAACCATGAATTACCTGATACTCTAGAAGGGCATGCATATGTTGGACGGTTAGATGATAAAGAAAGAAAGCATGTTCATGACTTAACAAAATATAATGTTGCACCGAGACACATATTACTCTCATTGCAAGACCGAGATAATAGTAATGTTACTAAGATCTCACAAATATATAAACAGAGAAGTATCATTCGATTGCACGTGAGAGGTAATAGAACAGAGATGCAACATTTATTCAAGTTAATTGAAGCTGCAAAATATGTGTGTTGGTATAGAATGCATGAAGACTCCGATGTTATGAGAGATATTTTATGGGCGCATCCAGATTCAGTGAAGTTGTTGAATTTGTTTCCGATTGTGTTGATTATGAACAGTACCTACAAAACCAATAAATACAGAATGCCATTACTTGAAATTGTTGGTATGACATCAACAGAGAATACATTTGTAGTTGGATTTGCTTTTTTGGAATGTGAGAGGAAAGATAACTTTTGTTGGGCATTAGAGAAACTAAGAGATTTATTTGTTACACAAAATAAATTTCCTCAAGTAATTATGACAGATAGAGATCTTGCGTTAATGAATGCAGTCAGTATTGTATTTCCAAATGCTATTAATTTACTTTGTCAATTTCATATCGACAAAAATGTTGGAGCAAAATGCAAGCAACATGTCTTAAAGGATAGACAAGAGTCGGTATTGAATATGTGGAAAAACATTATGTATTGTAGTGATAAAAAATACTATAGCATGCGGTTGCACATGTTTGAACAATCACGTGTTGATTGTAAAGTGTTTGTTGATTATGTGAAAGAAACTTGGTTGAATCCACATAAGGAAAGATTTGTTGAAGCATGGACAGATCAAGTGATGCATTTGGGGAACACAACGACTAATAGGTATTTAATGTCATTTTATTATATATTGTTGAATATCATTATATTTTCTAATGTGACTGTAAAATTTTATTATAGGGTTAAGTCAGCTCACTGGAAACTGAAGTTAATGTTGGAAAACAGCATGGGTGATCTGTGTAAATCTTGGAAGGCTATGAACAACATGATAAGGTTTCAACATAAAAAAATCAGGGCCTCGTTTCAAAAAAGTTTTTATGATGAAGACCATGAGCACAAAAATCCATTTTATCAGAGATTGAATACATTTGTATCAAGAGAAGCTCAAAGACATATTGCTGAAGAATATGAGAAAGTTAAGTGGGTGGGTACTAACAAATTTGTATGTGGGTGTTCTATTAGAAGGACATATGGGTTACCTTGTGCTTGTGAATTGGGACAATATAAATTGTTGGGTGAACCAATTCCTTTAGATTCTGTGCATATTCAATGGATAAAGTTAAGCATGGAATGTGAACTCACCCAAGACACAAAAGATGGATCAGAATTGGATATGTCTATTAAGATGAATGCATTATGGAAACGATTTCGAACACTTGATGTTATAGGGAAGCGAGTGTTGAAAAGTAAAGTGCGTGAACTTGCTTTTCCAAGTACAATTTCAATGTGTGCGCCGCCTGATAAAGTCAAAACCAAAGGACGAGTGAAGAAGAGTAAGGGTAATAAGCCGAATGGATATGATGTAAATCGAGACCCTTCATACTTTGAGCATGTTAATGCAATATATTGTGAAGATATTGGTTCTCAACCCTCTCAATCATCAAAGAAGAGACAAGCCTCTCAATCAAAGAAACAACCCTCTCAGTCATCTCAATCTTCAAAACAGTTGTTGTTGAGACAGTTTCCTGAAGCAATAGTTTGGACCATGAGATTGCTTCTCATGTAACTCCATATGATAGACTGTTCCCAGGACGCATTAGAGAAATAAGAGATTCTTTGAAGATATCCAGCTTAGGTATTCAACCCATGTATCGGGTTTGTTAATGGAAATCATTGGAATCCGGTAATTATTTACTTCCATTTAAATTTATTTTAATGTTTGTTAACTTATTAATTAATTTTATTTCTTAATTAATTTATTCAATTTTTGCAGTTAAAGATGAAAGATGGATTTCCATTGCCAAAAATTGCACCAGGTTGGAAGCAATATCGCACTGATGAAGCAACTTCTTGGGCAATAGCATATATTGGACGTCTACAACATTGGGGCTATTTATTAAGTCGATTGCCACATGTTACCCAAAATTCACCAACGGAACCCGTAGATGCAATGTTATTAGATGAACCTTAATATTTAAAATTGATATCTTGTAAACTCGTACTAATTAAATTTAGATGCAATGTTATTAGATTTTTATCATTCAATTTTATCTTGTATTGTAACGATAATTAATAACGATAATTAATAACGATAAATAATAACAATAAATAATAACGATAAATAATAATAATTTAAAAGTGTTCATAACAACAAAAGTGTTCATAACAAGTAACTAAAATAACAACAATTCATAAAATGTCTTAACTACTCACTAGTGCGATTACGTGATAAATACAATGCTTTATAAAAATAAGTATACATATCATCATCCGGACTAGCTTCATGTTGATTCAACCCCTGCTGTATAAGATCACCGATCTGCTGTAGGATGGGTGTCGGTTGTGAACTAGAAGCATCTGCAGTGGTGGGCGGTACACTATAATTCGGGACCTAAGGTACACCATTTGGTCGCACAAGAAATGGATGAGAAACATGATAAAACCACTCCAAATATCCATCTTCACACTCAGATGGATATGTAGCTGGATGAAGCTTGTGAAACAGCTTTGTCACTGGCGTCACATATCCCAACCATTCCACATCTACATCAAATAATCTAGATGGATCTGGAAGTGGCCGTGAAAGAATAAATTGGATATATCCAAACTGTCTCAAACACCTCTCTGACAGATATTTCACTATAGTGCTGCAAAATCGGAGGTGACCAGTATAAAGCATGATGTCATCAAAAGGAATGAGACCCCTCTGATTCTCCCATGGTCTCCATATAACATCAGCAGGTGTCAATGCATCAATAACACGTGTATATTCGTGGACCTTATGCTTGCCCTGTTTGTAGCACCATCTATTCATTCGGGCAATGCATTCCACGTCAGCACCCTAGTCACCTCTATTACAAATAATTGGGAAATATTCGTAAATCCAACACTGTTGCAAATAAAAAAAATATTATTAATAAATAAACATATAATAATTAATATTGATAACTATATTAATATTGATAACATGATTAACATAAATTAAAATTAAATAAATAATTGATACCTGAAGCAGCGTCATATATCCACCTAGCTGTTTGGTGTCATAACATCATGCATCTGAGAGGTAGTCATAAAGGACTACGAGTGCAGTAGTACCCCATGCATATTTATCTGTACCCTCTAAATATCTGAATAAAGGAAGGTACTTCGCATCAACAAGAGTATGACTCTTATCAGCGAAAATAGTACTCCCTACTAAATTCAACAGATAAGCCCTAACAGCACATTCAAATCTCTCAACTGCACACTGCCTTCTAATGACGTCTTTCAACCAATCCAGTCTATAGTGTGCACCACTAGTCTTCATGGTCTCCTCCCAGATCTCTTCTGTGCTCACTCCTAATAGATGGACGGCAAGATTACATGTCGTTACTCTATCTACATCAGGTGGACTGTAGAACTTACACCTAATAGGCAATCCGAGAAGATTGGCAATCGTCATTTCACCAAATGGCATGTGAATGACGATGTCTCGGAATGCCATCTTTCAATAAAGGCAGATACCAGGTTGTTGTCGATCATCTTCAAACTACCCAGTTGCAAGGGGTTTAAACATGACAAATTAACCCAGTTCTCTATGGGTCGTGGAAGTACCGGCGAAGTAAATTGTTGCATTTTCTTTCCATGCGCAACAATTTTCAGCAATGGTCGCTCCTGTATACAAAGAAAATATATGACATTAATATTAAATATAGAGCAAGTAATAATTAATATTAAATATTAAATACAGAATACAAGTAATAATTAATTAAATATACCTCACCAAACCATAGTCTAGCTGAAACATGATAACGATGTCGTGTAAGGACAGACAAATCATGAGGTCCTCTAGGATACCGTGTGAGCTCACCAGGTACCTCAGCTGTAGCATGCCCCTCCTCTATATGCTCTCCCTCATGAGCAGGTGTAGCCTCCTCATGTACAACCTCCTCTTATACCACCTGCTCTTGTACCACCTGCTCCTGTTCCACCTGCTCATGTACCATCTGCTCCTGCTGATACATATCCACATGATCATGATGTTCCACCTGCTCTTGTACCACCTGCTCATGTACCACCTGCTCTTGTACCACCTACTCATGTATCGTCTTCTTCTCCTTGAAGCAATCGGTCGAATCCTTTCAAGAGGATTCATCGCGGACGATGTCGAAGTATTAGTGTCACGTGTAACTCGTATTATTTTGCTGTCTCTTCCTCGCGTGCCCACTGAAAAATTAAATAAATAAAACAATAAATTCATTAATTATACAATTATAATTAAAAATTAAAAAAAAAATACAAACATCCGAAAAAACTTGATGTCCAAGATTTCCGGTAACTACCGGAAATGTTTACAGCAAGTTTTCCGGAACACAACTCTATACCGGAAACCTTGGAATCAAGTTTTCCGGAAGTGGCCTCTCTACCGGAAACCTTTGGAATCAAGTTTTCCGGAAACCTTTGATGAAAGCGTTGGGATTGATGTTCAATTATTGGATTCAAATTATAAATAGTGGGGGAAATCCTTATGAGTCCTTTCTTCTTGTTCCTCAAAATCTTTGCAATCTATCTCAAAGGAAAAGTCCTCTGTATTGTCCTTGCAAGTTGCTTCATCTTCTTCAAAAGACTTTACTGGTTAGTTCATTTTCTTCTCTTTTTCTTTTGGTTTGGTTTCAACGGTGTTTTTGAACGTGTTTTCTTGTTGCGTCGATTAGGTATTTATTTTGTTTACCATGTTTGCAATTTTTGCTCCATATTCCATCTCCTTTCACTCTTCAACAAAGGAGATAAAGAAGTGTGATTGTTGTTTTGACTTACTATCATTCTTTTATATCAAACAGGGATTGAAATGGCTAATGATCGAGCATCAACTTCACACATAAAGATATTCCCTCTGGACTTCCTAGTTATGAATTGGGTCACTAACTTCTCAAAACTAGTTTTGTCTTTTTGGAAGAAGGCAAAGACTCGTCAAATGCGTTTAGAAAGGTAGAACAAAAGGATAATTGGACTACTATAAGACCTGAACGGGAAAAAAAAATTGCAGTGATATTGGTAATTGTGCAATTACCATTTATGAGTTCTTCTGTAGACATATGAGGTATCGCCTCACATTTAGATCGTTTGAGATATGCTAACGGATCACCTCCAGCTTGCCCGCTCCAAACTTCATCCGAATTGTTGGGCGTATAACATGGCTTTCGAAATTACTTTTTAGTACTTGAAATGGATTCCCTTTGTCCCCTTCAGCTTTAATATCTTCATACTGCTTCGCCACAAGGAGAACTCAAGGATGAAACAAAGATATGTGTATTTCAATTATAAGAAGTGTTTTATCGACATAACTCATAAGAATTTATGTGTTATTAGACCTGTCTATGATCAAAATGGAAATATAAATCATGGATGAATATGGCGAACCTGAAACAAACTATTAAGATTGTTTCCCCAAGGACTAAGGCTCACTTCAACCGTAGACGAGATGAACTGACGTATAAGCTTGATGAACTTAGCCCTGCTAACCGATTGTGATCGTACGTCAGCCCCTTTGAGAAGGAACTTTCAATATGTTTCCCGTTGTATACATACTAGGGAACTTTTGGCTTGTCATAACCAAGAAGATTGTAATTATCTCTTAGGGAGCCATTAGAGGTTTTGTTGCATTTGTACTTGTTCTCCTTTTTTTCTGAGTCTAACTTATTTTTTCTTGTTTGCAGCGAAAAAATGGCTTCATTTTCTTTCATAAAGAAATATAAGTCGAAGGGCACTAGAGAATCTCCATCGGCTCCTTCTCATGTTCCTCTAGTTCCTCCTCTTCAAAAGGGAGTGATTTGAGATAATAAGACTTTGGAGGCCATTCTTGCTTCTCCACTACACACCACTCTAAGTTTCTATCAACAAGAGTCTGAACTTCATTGACCTTGGTGATGGCCCAAGACAGAAGAAGGCAAAGACAAGAGTTTCTACTAGGAGGCATCACCAAGGTCATTTGAATAAGGGCATTACGGTGGTAGATAAATCTTTTTCATTTTCTAGTGCCATTTATGATTAACTTCCCAAAGGTCTTGCTGGACTTAGTGCCATAGTAAGTGAATTTGATGTTTCAAGCTTGGCTAAGGCAACATTATGGGTCATTAGAATATTCTCACAAAGAGCTTGCCATACTTGTGTAAGGTCTTTGTAGTGTATGCTTTGATGTTGACCACAAATCAAAGAGTTTTCATTTGAGGTGGAAGCTCTTCACTATGAAGTTGCTGACCTTACTGCAAAACATCTTGACCATGAAAATACTATACCAGACCTCAAAGAAAAAATCAATCATGCCAAAGATCTTCTTCGGAGGCCAATGAAAGGTTTAATTTCAGAAATTATTAAAGTGGTATAAGTAATTTAAAATTAAAGAGTTTAATTTCTATGTATTAATACTTTAAAAAGTTTTAAACAGTTAATAAATCATAATCAAATAAATAGATGATTTTATAAGTATTTATGATAAAATTCAAACATTATTAACGATATAATAATTATGGTTGATTGACAATGTATTTTTTTTTATACTGATTGTATATATAAATTAAATTTAAAAGTTAATTAAAATTCTAAATTATCATGATTTTTTATATTGTCTAAATTTTTCTAAACATCATTTAAATTATTGTCATATCATCGACATTAATGATCAAATTAAAAACGAGATCAAATATCAACGGTTTTTAAAATAATGGTATTAAAATTACAGAAGAAAAATTAGAGACTAATCGAGGGTTTACTAAAATTGAAATACAAAAATTTCATTTTAATCTAATTTTATTTTTTAAAATCGAAGTGAAATTTTTAAATCATTTATTCGTAATGTTACGAGATAACTTTTTATCTTTTTGAATTTTTATCTTATAAATAATCATGAATTGACGGTATATGGCCACTTAGATAATATCACAAATGGGTTCCTTGATTATTGCGTATAAATAAACTAAATTGAGAGATAATAAACATATATTTATTTCATATCTCTTACCACTAAGGCTAATTATACATAAACAGAAAACATATTTTGGATACAGTTGAAAATAATAGTAATTTTCCTTCGTCTCTTGGTACTGTATGGTTGCTCTTTTTTTTTTTTTTTTTCTT